>PVLA01004654.1:35224-169631 GCA_004027455.1 Hydrochoerus hydrochaeris | reverse complement strand
GTATTTATACATGTGAGTTTGATTTATTTCACTTATGAGTATAGATTCAAGATGCATCCATTTATTTATAAATATCTCAATGTGATCATTCTTTATAGCTGAGTAGTACTCCATTGTATAAAAGTACCACAATTTTTTTATCCATTCCTTGGTTGATGGGCACTTAGGTTGTTTCCAAGATCTGGCTATTACAAATTGTGCTGCTATAAACATGGGTGTGCATATATCACTGTGGTAAGATGTTTTCAGTTCTTCTGGGAATATGCCTAAGAGTGGAATAGCTGGGTCAAATGGGACCTCCAACCTCAGCTTTTTGAGGAATTTCCAGACTGACCTCTCCAGTGGTTGCACCAGTCTACACGCCCACCAACAGTGCAGAAGAGTTCCTTTTTCCCCACAGCCTCTCCAGCATTTGTTGTTGGTAGTTTTGTTGATCCTGGCCATTCTTTCTGGAGTGAGATGGTATCTCAGTGTGGTTTTAATTTGCATTTCTCTAATGACCAATGATGATGAACATTTTTTCATGTATTTATTTACCATTCGTATTTCTTCTTCTGAGAACTGTGTGTTCATCTCGGATGCCCATTTTTGGATTGGATCTTTGCTCATTCACGATCTTCTTCAGTAGTTATTTTCTTTCATGTATAACCAGTAGTCTAATGTAGGATCTAATTTGCATTTGTTAAATGTTTTAAAGGAATTTTCAGAGCCATATAAAATACAAATTATAAATTTAAAATATTTAAAATTACAAATTATTTTAAATAAGAGTAACTACAATATGCTTATTTGAACCCATTTTTTACATATTATAAGCTTTTTTCCTTTTTTCACATTTTTCTTCCTGATCCTTACATAGATCCCAACTTTTATTATTATTTATCATTCTGTATCTTCATATACACACACACACGCCCCTAGTACTGGATTGAATGCTGGCCCTCATGCATGGAGGCAGGTGCTCTAGCACTGAGCTACATACTCAACCCTTTTTATTTTATATTATTTTGAGACAGGCTTTACCTAAATTGTTCAGGCTGGCTTTGAACTTTCCTTCCTCAATCTTAAGACCATTGGATTATAGATTTGTGCAAGGTGGCACCTTGCCCAGCTATGTTTCTTTTTTTTTTTCCAGACAATAAATGTTGAGACGATATTTTCCCTGTTCATTCAAAATCTTTACAATTTTGTGTTTGTGTGGTACTGAGGATTGAATACAAGGCCTTTGTACTGCAGTACATTCCCAGAACTTTTTAATTTGTATGTATATACATACATATCTATTGTGTTTATGTATGTATACATACCTATTTATCTATAGATATGTATGTATATATATACATATCTATACATGTATATGTACATATGTATGTGTATATATATGTATATATATTTATTTGTTTATAGATATGTATATATATCTATTTGTCTATAGATATGTATGTATATATATATATACATATACATACATATCTATGTATGTGTATATATGTGGGTATATATACACTTTTTATACATACACACACACACACACACACACACATATATATACTTTTTTTTTTTTTTACTTTAAGGCATGGTCTTGCTAACTTGACCAGGTTGGGCTTAAATTTGCAGTTCTCTTGCCTCATTCTTCCAAAGTGCTGGACTATAGTCTTGTGCCACTACACCTAGCTGTAATTAACATTTTAAACTATTTTCTAGAACCTTAATGTGGCAGCAAATTTTGATGACAGAGGAGAATAATCCTGCCAGCCTTTTTTTCTAGAGACAACTACTTGTAGGTTTTCTAATAAATTCTTCTTCAAGTTTTCTGAAAATACAAGCTTGCACAAAATTTTTTGCTTTGGTTTTAATTAGTTTTATCTTTTTGTGTGTGTTTCCATTCTGGTCACTTCCTCTTTTAAATGTATTTTGTTGAGTAATTTATTTTTAGATTTTTAAAAAATCATTTATTTACTTTTGAATATCTATCCTATTCTTTGAGGTCCTAGAAATCACAGTAAGGTAAGACAGGTACACAAGTAGTAAATGCTGGATTAGCACTATGAAAAGTTTTATGGTAGAAGAGAGGAAAAAAGAAATATTTCCTATCTGGGAGTAGAGCAGGGAAGACTCAAAAGAGCATTTAAGGTGATGCTTAAAAGACAGTAGTATTTTGCCAAGCAGGAGACATCTGGGACAAACCCTGAAGGTGACAGAATATTTGACTGTTTATAAAAAGAGAACCAGGACAAAGAATGGGGACAGTTCCTTTTGATTGAGTACAGAGTAATGTTGCTAGGGATAGTAGGGGGTACAAAAATGTACATTGAAGCCAGTTATGAAGGGCCCTGAGTGCTGTGCTGAGTAGCTTGGACATTCTAGGCAATGGAGAGTCATTAAAGATGATTTCTTCCTCTCCTTTTCAAACAGTAATCACCAGGATTTTTGGCACTGTGTTAATACCATAAACAAAGCGATTTTCTGGTTCCTATTTTGAAGGGAAATGACTCTTACACTTGCTTTGGCAGCACATAAACAAAAATTGAAACAATACAGAGAAGATTAGCATGGCCCCTGCACCAGGATGAAATGATTCTTAAAATTAAGTATAATGATGAAATATGTTAATGGTAAATGTACAACTGGGTGATTTTTATTTATTTATTTTTTTTTAGAGAATCTTGCTACATAGTTTAGGTTAGCCTTAAATTCCCTATATAGCTCAGATTTGTCTCAAATTCAGGGTGACCCAACTGCCTCAGCCTTCCCTGTGCATGCCATCACACCCAGCCAGTACTGGGTGTGATATGTACTTTCAGGACATATCAGTTGAGACTAGCTACATTTCAAGTGCTCAGTAACTACTGTGCCAACTTTCTGTCAGCTAGGACAGTGCATGTACTATAACATTTTGGAAGACTACAGTGAGATGACTTGTTGTCTATTCAGGGTCTTCTCATCAATGTTCCATCTTTTTTTTTTTTTTTTTTTTTTGTCTTTTTTGAGACATGATCTTGCTAGAGTTCAAGCTGGTTTGAACTCACTTTATAGCCCAGGCTGGTCTGGAACTTGCACCGATCCTCTTGCCTCAGCCTCCCAAGTGCTAGGATTACAGGTGTGTGCCACCATATGTGCTGAGCATTAATTTCTTAAGGATACAAATAAGTCTGATAAGAACAAGCAAAATTATTTTTAGGTTCTTTGAGTTATAAGGAATGAAGATACCTTAAAAAAGGAAGCAGCATAATATTTCAATTTCTGAACTTTACCTGAAAAAATCTTTTATGTTTCCCTATAAAGTATTAGAAATCAGTGTTTTGAATAACACTAAGGTTAAATATTTCAAGTTTTTAATCATATTTCTCCTATAAAATATAATCTTACTGGCAAACAATATATAACCATCTTAACTAGTATTCACACTTTCATATCTTCCCAACTACAATAAAACCTTCCAGGTAAGTGTCAGGTCTCTGAACTAGACCCCCACCCAACTGGGAGAGAAAAAATTCTTGCCAAACAGATCTGTTTTTCACACCTGGGGGAGCAGGACAATCAAAAGGAAGTCATCAGCTTCCTCATACAGCTCAGCCATCTTGTAGTTGCCCCCACACAGTTCAACCTACAGAGAGCTGGTTCTGCAAAAAACCACGAGACATGCTGTGCCTGCCAGCAACCGCAGTACCCAGCTCTCCTTATCATCACCCTATCGCTTATAACCTTAGACCCTCTACTCAGAGACCTCAAATTTTACACCCCCTTGACAATAGCTCCCTCCCCTGCCTAAACTCTCCCGTAAAAACTTGCCCTCACCCCTTACTCAGAGCCAAGTCTTTTTGCCCGTGGCCCAGCAGCACCTAGTCTGCAATTAAGTCATGGCATGTTGTTTGAACTCTGCCTGTGTCATCTCATTGTGCCTCAGTTTACCTAGCAAGTTTTATGATGAGTATTAATAACTAAACTACTTTTAACTTTTAACATCAAATATATGTTTTTTCCCCTCATACAAACCAATTATCCAACTCTTTGGACACCAACAAGAATATCTTGCAGCATTACTTAACTAGTGTCAGCTAGTTTTGTTCTCAGTCCCACAAGGCTGCCCTCTCTTCATGTGCCAGTAGCAAGTAACAGGTTCGGTTCCCCAGTTTACTCACATTTTTCTTAGGCATGGCTACAAAACTGGGTTTGCACAGTCTCCTTTTAGAGTCAATAATTTATTAGAATGGTTCACAAATTAGAAAACACTGTATTTACTATCACCAGTTAATTGTAATGGATAAAAATGAACATCCAGATGAGGAAATACATAAGGTGAGGTCCAGAATGGTCTAGAGCACAGGAATTGTCACCTCTACGGAGTTGGGTGCGCTGTGCTCCCTGCATGTAGGTATGTTCACCAACTGAACCACTCTTCAAATCCTCCCTTAATGAGTTTTTTAAAGGTTTCTTTATGTTGGCCTCATTAATTAAATCATTGGTCAATGATGACTGAACTCCATCTCTGTCCCTCTTCCCTCCCTTTCTGGTGACCAGCCTCCATCCAGAAGCTAGCTAGGTGTCCTCTCTCCAGAAATCATGTCATTAGTGCACTGTAGTCACTCTGTCACTCAGGAGATTCCAAGGATTTTAGGAGCTTTACATGAGGAACTAGGAAAAAAGATTTAAAATATTTTTATTATACCATAGTAACCCTAACTAATTATACCCTCTGTTAGAAGAATAAGGCCTGAGGCAAGAGGATTGTGAGTTCTTGGACTATATAAGAAGACCCTGTCTGCAAACCAAAAACAAAAAAACAGCTGTCTTTTTTTTTTTTTTATCATGGTGTTGAAAACTGAATGGTAAATTTCCCAAAAATGTTAGTATAAATAAAAAACCAGGTGTGACAGTGCATGCCTATCATCCCAGCGCTCAGGAGGTTGAGGCAGGAGTGCCATGAGTTTGAGGCCAACCTGGGCTACATAGTAAGTTCAAAGCTAGGCTAAACTACATAGCAAGACCCTGTCTCCAAAGAAGAAATTAAGAAATAGAAAAGTTTAAACAAATCATATACCGCCTCATTAACAAGCATTAATGAAAGAAAATACTGTAAATGGTAGTTTAATTATATTTTATGTATTATATACTATATATTCAAAATTAATTGAACATTAATAAAATGTTATATATAGGAAATCAGCCCATAATGTAGAACAGATATTTGTATCGGTTGCTTACATCTGTTTTTTTTTTTTTCTTTGCCCCAGTAATTGATTGAACCCGGGGCATTAAATACCAAACTATATCTTCAGCCCCTTTTTTATTGTTTGAGGCAGAATCTTGCTAAGTTGTTGTGCTTGAACGTTGAATTCTCTTGTCTTAGCCTCCCAGAGTGCTGGGACTACAGAATGCACCATCACACTTGGCCCTACATGTATTTACTATGGGAGAGAAAGACTGTAATGGTGCAGTGATTACTTAGAAATGAAAGCCAATCAATCAAGAGTGAAAGAGTTTTATTGCCAAGCCTGGCGACGCAGTCTCTGTTGATGGATCTCGAGACTGCACGCCTAACAACTAAGGGTGGTTACCTTTATAGTGGGTATGGGGAGGACGAGATTAGCAATGATTGGTGAATTCAGGGTGGTAAGAACACGGGGAGAAAGTTGGTTGGTTATTGAGGGTGGCAAGCAAAGCGTCGGTTCAGGGAAAAGGAAACTTATCTTATGAAACAGAAACTTAAGTAGGAAACAGAAACTAAATTTTAAAATGGCGCATACAGAACAAGATGGTGGCACATTTGGTTAGTCAATGGTCTGAGCATTACAAAGACTTTGTTAATCACTAGTCTACTTTTTAATTTTGAAGCAATTTAAATATTTAATTTTGAAAATCATTGCAAAGAACACATTAATATTAATTATAAACCAAGACTAAATATTTGTATACTAATGCAGTAATGTATATGAAGAAGTATAGTGTTACAGCTGGTATGGTGGCCTATATCTATAATCACAGTATTTGGGAGGCTGAGGCAGAAGAATTGCTATGAGTTCAAGGCCAATGTAGGCTACATAGTGAATTCAATGCCAGCCTGGACTGAATAGTGAAACCTTGTCTCAAAAAACAAAACAAATAAACAACAACAACAAAAAACCCAAAATAAAAAAAAATAAAAAGAAACGTAATGTTATAAATCAGGATAAAATATCTATGCAGGTCTGTCAAAAGCAGTGTAACACTGAGCTCCTTAGGAACTTCAGAGGTTTTTAAAAGAATGTTTTTATTTAAAAATGTTTTGTTTGTTTGCTACTGAGAATCAAACTCACAACCTTATATTTGCCAGGCAGGCGCTGTGCTGCTGAGGTATATTGCCAGCCCTGTTTAAAGTTTTTTTAAATTTTTACTAGTACATGTTTGCAGTACATAACATTTACTGTAGGGAGTTGGTTAATGTACATAACACATCTCAATCTTTTTTCCCCTACCCTCTTAAAAAAATTCCTTGCCAGCATCAGATTCATTAATTTATTTTATGTCTCTATAAAATTGACTATCATAGGTACATATTGCTATCTCAGAAGTACTAAAGTTACAAAATCAGAGCATAAAAATGAATAGACAATCAAACAATGACAGCACAAACTTCTTTTTGATGAACTATCAAAAACTTAGTATGGTTATCTATCTTGTACACTTAAGACATATATTTAGTTACATGTGTATACCTGCAGGTTGTTCTTTCCTTCGAGCACTCAACTAGTGATGATTTCTTAATGTTATTTTTTCTCTTAATGTTATTTTTTTGAAATTCTGTATCATTTCTACCTTTTTTTCTGTCTTGCTTTTTTTTTTTTAAATAAATTATTGTAGTACAGATTAACAGCCAGACTAACAGGCCAAAAATGTATACAACACATATGACAATTATACTAAAGCAAGGTACACATTTTCTTGGGGTTTTTTTTTGTTTGTTTAATTGTTTGTTTTTGGGATTTTTTTGGTTTTTTGAAACAAGGTCTTGGTACATAGTCAAGGCTGGCCTTGAACTTCTTCATGGCAATCTTCCTGCCTCAGCCTCCCAAGTGCTAGAATTATAGGCATGTGTCACCATGCTGAATTATAGTAACTTTTTTCCTGTTGTCTGTCTTTTACTTTGTAGTTTATTTATATATTGGAGTTTTTTTGTTTGTTTGTTTTGGTATCGGGGATCGAACTCACAACCTTGCACTTGCCAGGCAAGTGCTTATGCTACTGAGCTAAATCCTGGCTATGTTGGGTTTCTTAAAAAAAGAAACCATGCATTATTTAAGCTTGTATGACTGATTTACTTCATGTAGTAGTGTATTATGGTCTCAGGGTGCATCCATTTTTCTACAGATGACTCAAGTTTATCCTTCTTTATGGCAAAAAAGTACTCCATTGTGTATAATGTATGAGTGGGGTTTTTTGTTTGTTTGTTTGTTTGGTTGGTTGGTTGGTTTTTTTGTACCAGGGATCAAACTCACAACCTCATGCTTTCCAGACAGGTGTTTACACCACTGAGCTAAATTCCCAACCCCTCCATTGTGTATAAATACCACATTTTGTTTTTCCATTCATCTGGTATAGGCTGCTTCCAAGATTTAGTTATTATGAATTGTATTGCTATAAACATGAATATGCATGTGTGACTGTGATATGATGTCTTTAACTCTTTTGTCTTTCCAAAGATTTCTTGTTTTCATCTTGTTTATTGAGGATTTAAGTGAAATTGGAAAAACCAGATCAGATTATACTTTCAGAATATTTTTCAGTATGTGTTCATACACTTAAATATATGATCCCTTTTTTATGATGCTCATCTCAAATTTTAAAAATATAAGAAATGTCATGTATATGTACTTACTCCTCAGAAGGAATATCATTGTGTACTGCAAACATGTACCAATAAAAAATTACAGTTTAAATGTACCACATAAGTTAGGTATTAACTTATAGACTTTTATTCCGGGTTTAGTACATGCATATGCTTTTATGTGATTTAACAAATGTTCAAATTGGAATTTTCCTCAGCCACTTTGAACCTTCTGAATAGTTTACTATATTTATGTTGATTGAGATTCTGAGATAATTTCTTTTCTTTTTAAACAGAGATAAAAACATCAGTGTTTGATGACTGCAAGAAGGAAGGTGAATGGAAGGTAGAATTTGCATACTTTGCTCTTACTGTTGAGGAGTGTAGTACATTGTTCTTACAATATTTCTATAAGATAATAGAATCTGGAAGCACACTGTTTGCCTTCAAATCCTAATTTCACCACTTAGTAGTTGTAGCTTCTTTGGCAAGTTTCATGGTCTTTTCTCTATTTCTGTTTCCTTATCTATAAAATAAAGGCAATAATAACTCCTATGGTAGTTGTAAATATTAAGTGCAGAGTGCTTGAACCAATAGTTATATAAGTGGTGATTTATAATTTTAAGAAAATTTAAAATTAAACATAAGATATATTTTAAATGGACAGCCTCTAATTCAAAATAGAAATTTTCTATTTGCTTACTTAGATATAAATACCGTATTATGTCTGTTGATCATGTAAGATAAAAGATGAGTGGATATGATTTCGCCTTCTGTCTTGATATTTTAATTTCATGTTATGAAAGAGTTAGAAATTTGAGTAGATTTAAGGGCTGATATTCTGTCTTTTATATATTCTTGACAATTACCTGCTTATACTGTTTCTTTATATGTTATTTATTTTAAGATAATGCTTTTGGATGACTTTACTACTAAGCTTTTGGCATCATGTTGTAAAATGACAGATCTTCTAGACGAGGGAATCACTGGTAAGTGTTACTAATTCTTCTCATGAATACTTTTTTATTCTGACCCAGAAGGTATTTGAAATATTCGGAAATTGCCAGGCATGATGGTATATGCCTGTACTCCCATCAGTTAGGAGACTGAGGCAGGAGGATCACCAAGAGTTTGAGACTATCCCAGGCTACATAGTGAGTTCAAAGCCAACCTTAAATATATAGTAAGACCTTCTCAGAAACAAACAAACAAATTTAGGTAGTAGTTGTTATCTTAGTCACTTTTCTTGTCACTAAGACTCAGTATGTGTTGTCCACAACTTAGGGAAGAAGTTTATTTTGGTTCTTGTTTTAGTCTGTAGTGGGCTATCTCCAAGGCAGGAGAGCATGGCAGAGGGGTGTGGCAGTCTGGAAGCAGAGGGAATCAAGGAAGAAACTAGG
This sequence comes from Hydrochoerus hydrochaeris, assembly GCA_004027455.1. Classification (NCBI taxonomy): domain Eukaryota; kingdom Metazoa; phylum Chordata; class Mammalia; order Rodentia; family Hydrochaeridae; genus Hydrochoerus; species Hydrochoerus hydrochaeris. The sequence continues at coordinate 160,427 of PVLA01004654.1, read as the reverse complement.
ATAGGTGAAAATACTCTTCTAGGTCACCCTCAGTGACCTGCCTCTTTGGACCATGTCCCACTTCCTCATCACATTTACCTATAAACTCATTAGTGGGCTGACCCACCAATGATGAGTGTGGTGACTTATGATATGGTCACCTTCCAAAGCTCCGCCTGCGATTGCATGAGGCTTTGGGGGACATGCAGACGTAAACCATCACAGTTGTGTTTCTTAGGTGATTTTTTTCTCATGGCTCCAGTTATAGCACTTAGATTTGACATTGTTCTTTTCTCTATGAAACCCCAGAAAAACTTTTCTAAGTTAGATTTTTGCCAAGCTAAGACATATAATTAAGGGTACCTGTCCAAGACTGAGTCAGTTGTTTTGTTGAGGTTCTTCTTTAATTTTTGATTATTACAATTACTACTGAGAATTTTGTATATTGATACTTCATCTCAGTATTCTGATGTTTGTAAGCTCTTTCCTTTTTTTTTCTTGTGTGTACCTCTGTGTGTGTGTGTGTGTGTGTGTGTGTGTGCTACTGGGGATCAAATCCAGGACCTCTTCTAGGCAAGGCTCTACAATTGATGGTTAAACTTCCAGTCATTGTGGTTTTCTTGTGTTGCTTTTAAATGGATATTAAGATGTCTTAAAATCAACATTTGTACATTATATATTTAAAAATATATAATGCTGATCTCGTAAGTTTCTTTATTAGTTAGAAGACAGTTATGTTTAAATCAGTTCTAGTATGAAAAATCAAAATACAGTTCTCAAAAAAATGATGATGCCACAAGAAGTTAATTACACTAATGAGATATAAATCTGTATCACTTTTCAAGGAAAATACCTTATTCATAATCTTATTATCCTTAACTTCATTATCTATTAACTCACTTTTTAAAGTTTGTTCTCCATAACAACCCTAGAAAGCAGATATTAAATACACCTGTTTGCACCAAGGAAGCAGAGTCAAATGGAAATATAATTCTTTAATATTTTGGATCCTAATATAATATATGTACCAACTGTCCCTTCTAACTTACAAGATTCAGAAGTATCTTACTATTCTCCAGAAAGTCTGACCATGTGATATTTATAAATAATATTTATAAATAAGCTAATCTCTACTATATATTCAATTTGTGGTCTTTATAACTCTCAGTGGTAAAAGCTCTTAATTAGAAATTAGAAGATTAAAGCATTGCTTTTCTACTACTATCCTATGTAATTGAAAAATACAGTGAATATTTAAATTTTAAAATATTCATTACAAGGGCCGGGGATTTAGCTCAGTGGCATAAGCGCCTGCTTGGCAAGTGCAAGATCATGAGTTCAATCCCCAATACCAAAAAAATAAAATATTCATTACAGTAAAAGATACAGTGTCATTAATCCCCCTGAAAATACCCCCCACCCACACACTTTGAGCACACTTAACTCATTATTCTTGCCATTTTCTGAAGCAGTTTTGGAAGTCACCTTACATGAATGTTTTTACAAGATCTAAAAAATTCACAGAAAGCTGCCATTGAGTGCCGTCCAACAGAAAGTCAGGCTTGTAATATTGTGTTGTGTCCCATCTACCTTTACTTTTTTTTTGTATTGGGAATTGAACTCAAGACCTTGCACTTGCCAGGCTGGTGCCGTGCCACTGAGCTATATTCCTGGCCGTGTCCCATCTACCTTTTTTATTGGTTCTGGTGACTTCTGAATCTTCTCCAGATTCAAAAGTGACAGTGAAAGGCAAACCTCATGAATCAATTCAGGACATTAAGGCAGCCCAACAGCACAACCAAAGATACTCAAAAAAGAAGGCTTCCATAAAACTACCTGAAATTGTCATAAGAACAATGGGATAAGTGTGTTTAAAGTGGTAATAGGAGGAGTATTTTGAGAGGGATTAAAATGGCAATGGGTCTTTTAATGTAATTTTTGAAAATTTAAACATTCATCATATTCATTGATGAGAGCTCATAGATAAGGGTACTAGTAGTCTTTCTGTTGGTATCTCCACCCACAATTTAAACTTGGAGAGGTTTATTTTGGTTTATAGTTTTCAGAGGATTTAGTCCATGACTGGCTAGCTCCAAGGCAGAATGGCATGGTGGAGGCATGGTAGAAGACAACAGCTCACTCCATGGCACCCAGGAAACAGAGAAGGGAGGAACAAGAGTCAAGAATATACCTTCCAAGTCTGGGCATGGTGGCATACCCCTGTAATCCCAGCACTCAGTGGCAAGAAGATTGGTTCAAGTTCTAGGCTGGCCTCAACTACATAGTGAGACCATGTCTCAAAAAAAAAAAAAAAAAAAAAAGATTTCAAATCTAGAGTTAGATCTGAGTTGGAAGCCTGCCTATTGTACTTTCTTGTGTAATTAAGCAAGTTACTAAGCTCCTTTAAATCTTATTTTCTTCATTTTTGAAACACTCATTGTTACAGTATAACAGGTATCATATTTACTATTATAGTTAAATTATTTTTATATGTTTTAATTTTTAATACATTTTTGGGGTTTCTTCATGGCACATAGATTGCTTATCTTGATAGACTTACCTATGAAATAACCACTTTCTGTTTTTTTCTCACCATGAGAATGCAGCTTGGCCTATGGTTTAGCTTCATACTTTAAGTATTTTTTAATTTATCAAATGAAAACAAATGTAAAATCCAGTATTGTAGCTATGTTTTCTTGTTATAAATACAAAGTGCTGTAAAGTTTATTTAATGATCTTTTTCAAATGTATAATATTTGGTTATATAAAATGACTCACACGTCCTTTCTTTTGTTAGTTGTAGAGGATATTTATAAGAATCGTGAACCTGTCAGACAAATGAAAGCACTTTATTTTATTTCTCCAACATCAAAAGTGAGTATTACAGAGTGAAAGTGATCCAAATATATGTATGTATGAATGTATCAAAACAAAACAAAACTATTGTGGATAGCTAATACATGCTAAGACAGACAAACAAAAGTAGTTTGAACCTTTAAAAAGTGAATCCTTGAGCTGGGATAAAACTCAGTGGTAGAAAGCATGCTTAGCACGTACAAGCTTCTGAGCTCAGCACCCCCTCAAGTGTATTCTTCATTTTTTTCCACCATTGCTGTGATTTGATAATAAAAAACTCAGTATTATAAAATACCCTTTATTAGAAAAATATTACCATAAACCACTTTGTTTAATAAAGATTTTTCTGGTAGAAGATTGTTTCATTTATGCCATTTTCCAAAGAGAATATGTAAGTGAAAGATTTCCTTTCTTTTCCATATATGAAAGCAGAGTTGTATAAAATAATAGTTTCTTTTCCTAATTTGTTATTTATGTAATTTCTACTGAACCATAATTTTTGCAGAGATAGAAATGGAAATAAGCTTGCTGTGATAGTACATGCTTGGAATCCCACATATTTAGAAGACCGACACAGAAGCTTCACAAATTTAAGGCCAATTTGGGCAACTTAGCAAGACACTAAGCAAAATAAAATTTTTAAAAGGGGCTGATGTTACAGCTCAGTGGTAGAGTGCTTTCCTATCATGCTTTAAGCCCTGGGTTCAATCTCCAGTATTACTGGGGGTGGGGGGGTGAGAAGTTAAAAGAAATAGCCTTGATCCCTTATCTTAGTGATTTCCTTAGTGTACATATATACATATATAGGTGCATGTGGATATATACATGTGTGTGCTTTCATGTTAAAGGAAAGCATCAGATTCCTTTAGTCTGTATACTGTCTGAGAATGCATTTTCTGTACATTCTGTTGCTCATTCTTATATGGAATATTAATTTGGCAATCTCAGTTTCATTTTACTTCTAATTCTAGCAATAGTAGGAAAAATCCCAAATATTCACTATTTGCTCTTTATATACTAACTGCTATGGCAAAGGGCAGGTTTTAATGGCATTTTATTTTATTATATTTTTAATGGCATTTTATCATCTATCCCTGATATAATTCCATAAGAGAAAATCCATGATTGGAAAAAATACAAAGGAAAAGCACCATTCTTCACCTAGCAAATTGGCATAAGGATTTTATATATATAATATATTTATACACATATGTATCACATATTAGCTATTCTAGCTATCAGTGGGTAATGGAGCAGAAAGTGCCATGAACTGCCATAGCTAGAAGATGGATACAAAATTATGTATTCAATAAAGCAGCAAAGGCCTCAGAGAAAATGGTACCTGAATGTGATTCTCTTATAAAGACAACTCACTCCACTTTCTCTTCCTGTCTGGTCAGTTGCCACCTAGTTCTGTGGGCCCCTGTGTGCAGGTGAGGCTTTGGAGTCCTTGGGAAAGCTGTGAAGAAACATGGCATGAGATTTGTATCCTCACAGGCTAGGAGAGCACTTGGAGAATAGCATCAGAGTTCCCAGATAAGGCTCATAAAGCAACAGATTTCAGGAAATGTTTACTAAGAGAAATTTGTGAGTGTCAAAGGAAAGATCAGTTTATGACTCAGAAAGGCCCAAGTGGTTTGTTTGCTTGGTTTTGGTGGTTTTGCCCTCAGGAAGAGAAATCTTTTTGTGGAACTACCTCTGTTTCAGATATTACAGCATCTGAGCCTAAGCTTCAAGTGAGTTGACAAAAGCAGCCACACAGCTAAATAGGTCCCGCTGTCAGAGAAAGTTCAATGAAGTGAAGAAAATATGTAGCTAGCAAAATAGAACTGCTTAAAGAGAATGCTAACCTGAACAGAAAAATGAATAGTGCACATAAGGAGAGCTTAGTGTGGCACCAAACGCAGTTTTTAAAGCACATAGTGTGATTTCTTAATTAATTGGAGAGGCTAATTACCATTTGAATTTAAATTGGTATCTCAGAAAATCAAAATGGAATATCTCAGAGTAAAAAGAAAAAGAAAGAAAATCATGGAAATCTTGGAAAGAGGCTTTTAAGACAGAGACATGTGATCTAACAGAAATATAATTCTAGGATTTCCAGAAGAAGAAAAAGGAACAAATGGAGGAGAGCTAATAATTAAAGTCATTGTTCTTTATTTCTGTATCCAGGTGATTATTTTCAAAACTGCCATGTTGAAGCATGTACTAACACCATATTACCTGCTGTTCCTCCTTGAAGTCATCTAACAAGCTTGGGGTCTTTCGTTCTAATCCCTTGACAGTTTTAGCTCCTAGTTTGTGGTCATTCTTTTTAATACTTCTTCAGTCATAAATCCTGGTGGTTTATTATTCATGTAAATTATACTTTCAGCATCCTGGCACCTTTAAAAATTGTTTATAAGTTGAATTTCTAGCCAATAAGGTTTTATCATTGAAATAAAATAATTCTAATTATTTCAAAAGATAGCATATTTCAGTTAGTATTTTTAATAAGTATACTAACATCTAACCTTTTTTAAGTCTGTAGATTGTTTTTTGCAAGATTTTGCAAGTAAATCAGAGAACAAATATAAAGCTGCATATATATACTTCACTGACTGTAAGTTTCTTTTTAAAAGTTATTACTTCACTGTTTAAAGTCTTATTGCCTGTAAAGTATCTGTTTTTTATTATAATTCTGTCTGAGTATTAGTGATTTATATTTATCATTTGTTAGAGTTAGGTTAGAATTAGATTAGAAAGAATCTAAAAATGTAATATTATACACATCTTAAGTTATGTTATGGTGTTAAAAATAAAAGGAAACCTGTCCTAACTAGTTTCAAAAGACAGTAACTTTTTCTAATATATGGAGTGAGCAACTAATAGGAGAGGGCTAACCCTTAAGTTCCATGTTAGAGGCAGGAGGAATTATTTTTAATCAAAGTTTCAATTGAGGATTCAATTAAATATAAAAATAAGAGCCTTTAGGAAGGCGCTAAAGAAAACAGCCATCCATTTGGCAAATATTAAAGAGAAAAATCTGTCATATTTCTCTTAACATGCAGGGTGTTCAAACAGCAGCTAATCTAAAGAATCACTGAGTTGTCCAGAGACACAATTCTGTTTATGTTATAATGCATTATATCATTGAATTTCAAGATAAAAATACTATTTATGTAAGTAAGTTTTGGTCTCTGGTATTAAACTACTTATTCTGGGTAGTATATTATTTTCTCTGCTTATTTATCTTATGCCTAATAATAGTCTGTACTAAAAAAGTTCATAATATAAGTATTTGGCATTTAACATTATATGGAACTTTGTTTATGGAATTGATAGAATGTAATGAATGTGAAGCCTTTTCTCATTTAAGGACTGTTGATACTAAAGAACATCATGGTAGAAGACATTGGGAACCAGTGGTTGAATTTGTTGTCAGCCTTAACAGTTAATAACTGATATTCCAGGATAGATCTAATGGAGCTATAAGCACTTGAGTGAAAGGGGAGGAAACCCAGGCTCTAAGTTCTAGAATCTACTAGATTAGAGTCAAAATTTTTTAATATTAGAAAAGGTTCCATTATTCAGAGAGAATAATTACTAGTCAGTATGATATGGTAGATTACTTAGTAAAAGACTTGAAAGAGTAGTATAGATTTTAAGAAATTCCTTAATGCTACAGTTGATTAAGTCATGGTTTTGGATATGATTTCCTTTCTAACAGTTTTAATTTGCTAAGTTAGCAGATCTCTAAGGAAAATATACTTGAGGTTATGGTGGATATGAAGGGGGAAATGAAATTTCTGTTACAGTTCTTTTGACTTTAATTTATCAGTCTATAACCCAAAGAACAATTTATATTTGTCTCTGGCCTCATAGTAAATTCTTTATGAAAGCCAGTAATTAATAAAAATGTTACTTTTTTTTTCTCTCCCAGTTTGTCCTGATAGTCTCTTTAACAAAATTAAGACATCTTGCTCCAAGTCTGTAAGAAGATGCAAAGAAATAAATATTTCCTTTATTCCACTTGAATCTCAGGTACTTCCTATTTTTATTTTAATTTTAATTCATGGTGGATTTTCAAGTTAGGCATATCCTAGATTGTTTTATGTGTGCTTGGTAGATTTTTTTTTTTGTAGATTTTTTATGTAATCCATATCAGAATTCATCATCCCCATGCTGAAGAGAGAAACTTGAGCAAAATACTGAAATACAACATTAATAATGAGCTTAAATTTCATATCTGCCACTAAGTCCTATATATGTCAAGTTAGAACACTACTAGATTATGAAATCAAGAAATTTGTGAGCATAATCTTTGTTAGATGGTGTTAAAAGTAGTTTTAGCTGGCTTTTGTATCCATTCATAATATTAAAACAAATGTTCTTTAATAACCTTTCAATATAATACTATATAAATTATTTTATAAGTTGAAAGATTTTCATGTTTTAGCTTTAAAACAGTTGATGATAGCAGTAATCACTATTATAGTAAATTGTTTGTTAAATTCTTTCTTGGGTGCTTTACATAAATATGGTCCTTTAACCCTGACTAGAGCCTTGTAGTTCCTCTGTCTCTGTTTTAAAGATTGGAAATTAAATATGTAAGTAACTTGTCCCAAATCACACAGCCAGTGAACCGTTCAGATTTGTTGTGCTCCATACTCAGTTTGGATTCTAACATTTTATAGAATTGAAATAATTCAGCATTGTTTAGAACTGTGAGGCTAATATTTTGGGGATGGAAAGATCCTATGTAAAAGATTTCTCTTTTATATTTCTTACCAAAAAAAATTCTAATCCATCCAAATTGTAAAATTTGAGATAACTATTTAACATTAAAATTTCCCAAAAGATTCCTTTAGATTTATTTCTTTAAAATGTCACATAAAAATGTATAAAATAAAAATGAGCTTTCTAAAATCATATGAGGTAAAAAACAGTAGTATGATGAATGTTACATTTTCAAGACATCTTGCTTCCCATCAAGTTAGTACAGTTTTAGTTCCAGAATTCAGTGAAATTATGTAACTACTATAATTGGGGATATTTTGTATAGATACCTAATTTGATGAGTGATTTCTCTTGAGTACTGTATATAGAGAAATTCTGAAAATTTTCACTTTTCCATCTACGAAACATCATAACCATTTAAGGTCCTATTTTTTTTTCCCTAAGTTTTTTTTTGTTTTTTTGTTTTTTGGTACCAGGAATTGAACTCACAACCTCATGCTGAATTAAACCCCTGGCCCTAAGTTTTTTTTTTTTTTTTTCCTCTTTCTTACCTTAATAAACATCCTAAGAAAGTTTGCTTTACAAATTTAACTGTTTTGGAGAAATTACAGTGAAAATATGCTGGATTTTTGTCTGCATGTGAACACAAATGAAATACTATTTTGAACTCTCAGCAGAAGCCTCATGACCATTTATCAAGATCATACTCAGAGAATATTGCTAGATTCAAAGTAGTCTACTATGGAATAATGCACTACCCTCATCTGAATATTATAAAAGAGATACAATATATCTACACATTTTGAAAAACAGTATTAAGATTAGGTTCAACTGCAAACAATAGAAAAACAGAAATTTTCAGTTACAAAAAAATTTTTTTGATACCAGGAATCAAATTCAGGACCTTGTGCCTGCCAGGTAGGCACTGCACCACTGAGCTATATCCCCTGCCTCTTTTTTGTCTTTTTGAGACAGGATTTCACTATGCAGTTCAGGCTGGCCTTGAATTTGCAGCAATCCTGGTTTAGCCTCCCAAACGCTGGGATTGCAGGTTTGCACCATCACACTTAGCAGTTAAAAAAATGACTTAGGTTAATTTAAACTTGTAAGAATTCCTCTGCCCCCATCTCAATGAATTTGTAACAAATATCATCTGTTGTGATTTGGCTGGAATTTTGTTATACATTTGCCTGCATACTGGGGCTGAAGCTGAAGGAGTGGTCTGAGCTATAGCAGAGGGAAAAGAGAAAATGTTGGAGCCACACAATGATTTTGTGCTGGTGGTGGTGGGTTTTTTGTTTCAGCGTGGGGTTGTCTTGTTATTTTTTCATTGCTAAAACAAAATGCTCAGCACTCAAAATCAAGAGTAGAAAAGATTTGCTTGCCTCACAGTTTATAGAACTTTCAGTTCATAGTTTGGCTGGCTCCAAGGCAGAGTGGCATGGGAAGGGTATATCACGAGGAGAGAGGTCATAGCAGGCAGATGGCAAAAGGCAACAAGCAACAGCCCTCTTTATGTCTATTGGGTAGAACTCAGACCCTTAACCTAGCATTACACTGTAAAATCAATCCCAGTGTCACATCATTGACCTCAACATCACACACCCTAGATCTAGCCACTTCTGAAATCTTCCTACCTATGATTGCCTGAGGCTTTGGGGTGACATCTAGATACAAGCTGTAACAAGCAAATGTTCTACTTTTGAACCATATTCTCAGTCCTACACAGCATTTCTTAAATCCTCGTGTGTAAGTAGCACATGCATTTCTTAAATCCTCGTGTGTAAGTAGCACATGTCTTTTCTATCCATATTCCAATTACCTACAGATGTGGGTGGGAAAAATAGTCCCATGGGGAAAAACCTGTAGGAAAGAGCAATAAATATATAAGAACAAATAATATCTGCACTGCAGTGGGATAAAATACTATGAGAAAGTTCAGGTATAGGGTGCTAGTTGGTAATTAATACAGCAACCTTGCCTTTGAGCAGCACAGAAATAAGTGAATTGGCCACAGCTAATTCTCAGCCTATGTTCAGGCTGCTGCTGCTGTTGGTAGTTTGTGTTCAGAGAAATGAATGAGTTTGTGTGAAAGGAAATGTAAAGAAGTTTATTCATAATTCATTACTTAAACTATGATATTTTATTACTTGACTACTTTTATGCTCAATATGTTATCCTCGATTGAGAGGGATTAGTATTATTTTTAAAACTCAAAACTTAGTTTAATAGGGAACTCTCAACTCCAGTTAGTGAGCTGCTTCGTCTGTATCCTTCAGATAGCACAGTAACAAAAGCCTCTAACTCAGTTCCCTGTACATAAATAAATTCTTTTGTTAGTCAACCAAATGAATGAAGATGTGGTGGTAGTCTTCATTGTATTTATGGTTAAGACTTGTGTCTGACACAATAACATACCATTTTGAGAAATGTATCTTTAAGGACATGAAGTATCTAGGCTAAAGAATTGGAAATATTTAACAACTATGATAAACTTCTAGTTTAATAGTCTAAGCCAATTTTGGCTTTGTCATATTTCTGCCAAGTGTTAGATTTTTATTTTAGTTCGACTACCTCAGATTCCTTCATCTGTTGCACAGGTAGTGAAAAGCAAACAGTACGATCTGTTTATGACACAAGAATTGAAGGAGAGAGATAGACTAAACAGGAAAGGAGAGTGAGAAAAGGAATACAGGATGAAGTCGAGATGGCAGAGAAAAAAGATTTGATTACAGTAAACACACAGTTTCAAGAAATAGCATAATTAGTGCAAGTTCTTTTTCTTTGATGTCTCAAATCATAGCTGCATATTATTAGGTATACTTTTTAAATTAGTTCTCTAGTTTGACGGTAACTTTTTTTGGCCTAACTTAGGTGTATACTCTTAATGTACCAGATGCATTCTATTACTGCTATAGTCCAGTCCCTGGGAATGCCAATGGAAAAGACACCATCATGGAAGCAATGGCTGAGCAGATAGTCACAGTATGTGCTACTTTGGATGAAAATCCTGGAGTACGATATAAAAGGTAAGGCACAATAGTGCATCTAGGCTGTAGGCAGTGATATCTCTGTGCTTTTTTGTATTGATTTGTAAAATACACTTTCCTCATACAGTTATGCTGCTCTCTGTATAAGAGATTTAAAATTGTCTTAAATTTCAGATTAACTAAATGTTTCTGTTACTGAATTTCAGAGCTTAAATGTGATACCAGTCACATAGGTTTTCTGTTTTTTGTTTTTTGTTTCGTTTTTCCCCAAGAAATGCTTAGAGGAAATGTCTCTGTTATATAGGGAATACAGTCTTGTACTTACTGTTTTGTCATTAAATTTCCACCAAATTTAAACTATCTAGCTATGCTTATTATAGAGTCTAAGTATCTAGGGCCATTGTGGGTATTTTTTCCCCCCTTTTGAGACAGGGTCTTGCTATGTAGACTAGGCTGGTCTTGAACTCACCATGTAGCTCAGGCTGGCCTCAAAGTCTTGGCAGTCTTTTGCCTCACCCTCCCCAAGTGCTGGGGTTACAGGTGTGTACCACCATGCCTAGCCATTCAGTGGTCATTCTCACTAAATGTATAATTTTTTTATACTTGATCTTAACCAAAGACCAAGAAGCAATAGAATTTGTTTAAAAGAAGTACAGTTTAACTTTCATACTACATACCTTTATTTGCTTCTTTTTGAAAATGAAGTTTTCTGTAAAGTTGACTAGTTAAAGTATATGGTTTAATAGTTTCTTCCAAAATGAGTACTTAACCCAACCAGTATAAAATAAATAGAACTTTAACAGCATCTTGTCAGCAACTTAAACACTGAGATTTATCATCTTATCCCAGAAAGAATGGCCACCATCAAGAAATCAAATAACAAATGCTGATGAGGCTGCAGAGAAAACATACATTGTTGGTGGAAATGTAAACTAGTGTAACCACTATGGAAACTGGGATAAAGATTCCTCAAAAACTAAAACTAGAAATTCCATTTGACCTAACTACTTCTCTCCTAGGTACCCTGCCAAAAGAGTTTTGTAGCAGTCACAGTTCATCATAGCTAAGTCTTGGAAGAAGCCAGTATGTCCATTAATAGATGAATGGATAAAGAAAATTTACACACAGTGAAGTACTACTCTGCCATAAGGAATAAACTTTAGTCATTTTCAGGAAAATGACTGCATCTTGAAACCATAATTTAAGTGTAATAAGTCAGATACATAAGCTTAAATATCACATAGTATCTCTTATATGAGAAACCCAAAATACAAGTAAAGAGCCAAATATACAGCAAGTAATAGGAAGTAGGAAGCTAGATCTTTTTCAGATGGGAAGGAGATCAAAAGATGGAGGGAGGAGAAGGAAAGGAAAGGGAATAGAAAAAATAGCTCAGATATGTTATGTGCATGTACCAACACCCCATAAGGAATGTAATCATTGTCTACTGCAAACATGTACTAATAATAAATGAGAACAAAGCAAAAAGAAAAGAAAACCTGTAGACCAAAAAAAAAAAAAGAGTTAAAAACATCATATTGCAGGGATACATGCATATCCATATTTGGAGCAGCCACAATTCATCATAGCTAAATCTTGGAAGTAGCCTATCTGTCCCATCAACACATGAATGGATAAAGTAAATGTTGTGCTGATACATAATAGAGTACTACTCTGCCACTGAAAAAGGATAAATTGATTTGTAGGAAAATAGATGCACCTTGGGACTATACTGTTAAAGTGAAATAAATCAGACACACGAGCTTAACTATCACATGTTTTCTCTTACATGAGAAACCCAAAGTATAAATAAAGAGTAAAACAAAAAACATATAACCAAAGGAAGATAGATCTTTTGCAAAAGGGAAGAGAACTGAGATGGAGAGTAGGGACGGGAAGAGACATTAAAAAATTAAGATAGATTATGTACATGTACCTACTCCCCATGTAATCATTATATATTGCAAACATGCACTAATACAAATTAAAATTTAAATTTTTTTTTCATTTTATAAATAAGTTGTGTGGGTTAGCCTTAGAATTCAACTTTATGATATTGAAAGAAAGATAATTATTTAAATATATTTTCCATTTTTAGTAAGCCTCTAGATAATGCCAGTAAGCTTGCACAGCTGGTTGAAAAGAAACTTGAAGACTACTACAAGACTGATGAAAAGAGCCTAATAAAGGTAATATATAAAAGGCAATTGACTACACATAAAGTATTGTTTTTTTATAAGCCAAAGCAATTTATTGGTTCATTTTTTAGGATTGATATGGTACTCATTAACATAAACCTCCAATACTGATTTGAGAACCATTAATGTAGACATTAGTGAAAATCTTAGGAAGCAGTGTGTAGTCTTGAGAGGAAGATATAAGCATTGGTGTCCATATCTTAGCTCTGCCATGTAATTCATAGTTACATTAATTTGGGAAAATTATATAAATTACACCTAAATTTTCTTTTATATAAAATACAGAGAGTAAGAGGATATCTATTTTATAAGTTATTGAGTGGGTTAAGTGAGTTAATATTTGTAAAGTCTTTGGAATAATCCTTTCCACTGAGTTAATATTTAATAAATGTCAGACTTCCTGCTGTTACTGGCTGTGACCTTGAGTTTTTTCACCTATGAATATAGGTAAAATCATAAGTACCTTTATATAGGAGTTTAATAAATGATGGCTATTGTTAACATTTTATAAAGATAATATAATGTGATTAGAGATTAAAGTTGGACTGGGGAATACCAGCTTGTAGGTATGGCTAGAGAACAAAGAGCCCCAGAACACTGACAGACTGGGAAAACATACTACAATAGCTGGAGAATGGAAGGAAGAAACTGTCCAAAGTCTAGAAGAAGCAGCTACCAATTGCAGTGCTATGTAAGTGCAGTGAGAGAATAGACTGAGTACAGTGGGAATGTAAGCTGGAGCTTGGAAGGCACCCTGGAGGAAGAGGAGACCCTTGAGCTTCAAGAATCGTATCACAAAGCTCATTTCAGCAGCACACACACTAAAATTAGAACACTACTGAGAATAACATGGCCCCTGTATGTCAGCTACACAAGCTTAAATATTATATAATTTTTCTTATATAAGAAACCCAAAGTATAAATAAAGAGCAAAATAAAGGATGGGTAATAGGTATCAGGAATATAATCTTTTACAAGTGGGAAAAGACCTAGAGATGGAGGTAGAGAGCGAAGAAGAAGGAAAAGTAGAAAGAATTAAGATGTTTTATGTACATGTACCATGTCCCTGTGATGAATGTAGTCACTATGTACTGAAAATGTACTATTGAAATTTTGTGTAAAGAATTATGATAAAAGAGGGAGTTTATTGCTTATGTAACAGGCTTGTTTGGCTAGAGGTATAGAAAAGAGGAAAAATTTACTGTTAGCTTCACAGGAATAAAAAGAAAAAAGAAACTGCACCAGAATGAAAGATGTTTGTTTAGATACTATGTTACATTAAAAGTTAACCATTTCTGGATTGGAGGTATAACTAAAGCTGTTGTTCTGGTCCATTCTGTGAAGGTCGAATAGCTAAGTGTACATAGCAACTAAGTAAATGAAAGGAAGAGATATACAGTCATTATATTAGTAAATACCTGTTCAGGCCTTCTCAGTTTCAAGAAACAAACCACAAACTCCACAAAAAAGCAACCTTGTCTTTTCTTTCTACCTGAGAAATTGCTTCCTTTAAATGCTTGATGTGCATTTTTCACTCCAGGACCTGATAAAATGTCATGTCCTTTCTGGAGCTTTTCCTGACTTAGGGGTAACATATACTTCTCCTCTACATACAGTCATTAAATTCCAAGCTCTGATGCAGCACTTATGTTCACAGTCTCTTTCCTGTCTGTATTTCTAAACTCAGTTCACATATATTGTGGGCTTTCAGTGTGATTTTTTAATCTTAATTGACAACAGTATAATTTTAAAATAGCACAGAGATGAAAAACGCAAGTATTCATATAAAGCAAACTTGAGTTTGAAATTCCATTCTGCCACTTACTACCTGTGTAGTACTTAATTTCAAACCTTAATGCCATCAATATCATATATAATACCTGCCTCACAGGATTATTGTAAGAACCCTGAAATTATAACAAGTATTAAACGAAGTTATATGTATATTTCCTGAATAGCAAAATTTTTAATTATAGTGATACATGCACACCCATGTCTATAGCAACCATAATTCGTAATAGCTAAATTTTGGTTCTTGGGGTTTTTTGTTTGTTTGTTTTTAGCTTTTTGTACCAGGTTCAAATTCAGGATCTTGTACTTGCCAGGCAGGTGCTTGTGCCGCTGAGCTATATCCCCAGCCATAATAGCAAATTTTGGAAGCAACCTATATATCTGTCAACTGATGAATGGCTAAAGTAAATATTGTATATATACACTGTGGAGTATTACTCTGTCCTGAAGAAAAATAAACTTGAGTCATTTTTTGAAAAATGGAGGTACCTTGAGACCATAATGAAGTACATATGACACACAAGCCTGGGTATCCAATGATTCCTCTTACTTGAGAAGCCTGATGAAGCTGAGTGTAATGTAGACCTTTAATCCCAGAATTCAGAAGGCTGAGGCAGGAGGATCACTGTGAGTTTGAGGCCAGCCTGGGCTACAAAGTGAGTTTAAGGCCACCCTGAACTGCATAGCGAAACTGTGTCTCAAAAAGATAAAAATAAATAAGTAAAAGAAACTCAACTATACATAAAGAACAAAATAGAAGATAGATAATAGGAAATAGAGATCTTAAGTAGAAAGAAGATCAAAAGATGGGAGGAGGGGAGAGAAAAGAGATGAAAAAAGGAATTAAGATGTGTTATATACATGGGCCAGCTTCATATGAGGAATGAGAACATTATGTACTACAAATACTAGTAGAAAAAATTTTTAAATGTCTAGCATAGAGGGCTCAAGTGGTACCTACTGTTTATAGCTTTTATCAGTTTTAGTGATAATAGAGCTGAATTCATAATAGAATAGACTTAGTACAAGCCAAATGTTACTTTTTAAGGAAAAGGTAAGAATATTATTAACTACGGCCTCTTAATGTAAGTATGAAAGCTTTTAGTTATACAGTCTTGATTTTTGCCTTAGTATGCCATTCAGATTTTCCTATTTTAATGTAATTTCACATTGTAAAGGAAATTAACTGTTTGTTCTGTTATGGTTTTGGTAGGGAAAAAGATACGAATTTAAGAAAAGTCTGCTTTTCTAAGATACCAAAAATGTGTTCACAGAAAAAAAAATTGATAATTTTTAAGATAATTTTTTAAGATAATTTCATTAGTTTCTTAAGATAATTTTTTTCCTTGTTATTCTAGGGTAAAACTCATTCCCAGCTCTTAATAATTGATCGTGGTTTTGATCCTGTATCCACTGTCCTACATGAACTGACCTTTCAGGCAATGGCATATGATCTACTACCAATTGAGAATGACACATACAAGCAAGTATAACTTGAAGGATATATAAAGGGACTATACAATTAGGATAATATTTATTATAAGCATTTAATGCCTTATGTAGGAATCATAAATCTGAAAGATATGTACCCTTTTTCATTCAGAGATTTTTTTATCTTTCTCTTCTGTAATTATTAAAACATACATTGATCCAGGAGTGGTGCATCCTTGTAACCCTATCACTCTGGGTGACTTAAGTTAGGAAGATTGCAAGTTCAAACCCAGCCTAAGCTTTAGAGCTTTTTTGAATGTGTTTGTCTCATTAAATAGTCAAGAGCAGAGCTACATTTAAACAGGTAGAATTTGGACTTTTCATTTACATTAAGAATAAATAAATACCAGGCCCCTCTGTTATATTTTTGAAAAGGAAACCATATTCAAGATTGTTAAACTGTAATTATTCTGAATGATACATCCAAATGTATCTTGTCAGTATAATTAATTTTAAAAGATTATAGCACTGAAAAGCAAAAATAGAATGGCTGTTAGAAAAGGCAGAGTTAATTTAGCCCAGTGTAGTAGCACATGCCTGTAATCCCAGCACTGGGAAGCTGAGGCTGGAGGATTAAAAGTTTAAGTGCAGCCTTGGCAGCTTAGTGACTTTGTGAGACAGTGTCTTGAAATTGTAAAAAAGGACTGGAGATATATCTCAGGGCAAAGGTCCTGGGTTCAATCCCTTGTACCACACATGAAAAAAGAATAGACATGGTTTTACCATTTTGGTACTTACTAACTTCATCTTGATATAAATACATTTACTTTAAAGCTAATGTCAAATAAAAAGCTAAATGAAAAAATGAAATAACTTTTCTATAAAAGGATGATTTTACTATGTATATGTTAATTAAATGTTTTTCAATATCATGATCACTAAATCAAAATTGGCATTTTTCAAAAAGCTAAGATTTATTGCTTGAGCACAGTAGTAAAAATGAAAATTAACTTCCAAAGTTTCATGTTTAGTTATGCTTCATATGGTAGTTCTAAAAAGATATGCAATGTTTAATAATTATACTATTTAATATTTCTTAAGCCAAATACTGTTAGAATAATTTTGTATATTGTATTTTTATTTGCACTGTGGTTGTATACTGTTTTCTGAGTAATTTATTTATATTCACTTTAGTTAACATAGAGACATCAGATATGTCGCTGTTTTTCTAACAGTGTTCTAAGAATTGCATTTTTAATTTCCAGGAACAATGATATTTATCTCTGTTATCCTTTAGGCCTATAAACCTGCACTGCTCAAGAGACATAGAAAAAAATTAATAAACTATAAAGAATTTTGTCCTAGACTATAGATAAAAGTTTTAGACATTTCTAACCTAGCATTTTAAAAATGCATCTCCCTAGGCTTATTGGCAAGCAAAGCAAGGTTTAATTTTTTAAAAGTGAGAGACTTACTAAAAATTTAAAAATTAAGTTAACCATACTCCCTTTCCTTGAATAAAAGTCAAGGTAAAAGGAGCAAGGTTCCCTAAGCTCCTTGTACTCTATCATAGTTTTTTAGTATGAGATAATTTAAAAATAAAGTATTTCAATTCCTTCTGTGTTGATCAATCTAAA
The DNA here is from genome assembly GCA_004027455.1 of Hydrochoerus hydrochaeris. Classification (NCBI taxonomy): domain Eukaryota; kingdom Metazoa; phylum Chordata; class Mammalia; order Rodentia; family Hydrochaeridae; genus Hydrochoerus; species Hydrochoerus hydrochaeris. Next base: position 142,826 of record PVLA01004654.1, on the reverse strand, counting down.
AGTCTTTTTTTTTTTTTTTTTTTTTTAAGACAGGGTCTTACTGTGCAATTTAGGCTGGCCTTGAACTCACTTTGTAGCCCACTCTGGCTTCAAACTCTCAGGAATCCTCCTGCCTCAGCCTCCTGAATGTGCTGGGATTACAGGCACGCACCACAGTGCCTGGCCCTAAAAATCAGTTCTTGATAGTTCCTTGTTAATACATTCCTACCAACTTGAACCACTGATGGAACATGCGTGACTGGACCGTTGGGAGTCTTATCCCACATGATGGGACTGTTCCTTGCCCCCTGCTGGAACAGTCATGCAGGTACCACTGATGGTTTAGAGCTCCTTGGCAGTGAGGCATACAAATTACAGCCCGCAGTGAATGTGTTGATCCTTTATTCTCAGTACAAACTCATAGCCAACTAACTATCTACTGGAACTACTTGGAATGCCTGAAGAACATTGTAAACCTGTGTGTCCATACCTGAGGTCCGGATAACCTGCTTTGAACTGCTCTAATTACAGTCTTCTATAGCAGCAGTCTTACAGTTTATTCGGACCCAAAATCTCAGTCATCTCTCATATCTTACTGCCAATCAAGTCCAAAATCATTGGATTCATTCATAAATCTTTATAGATGTATTTTCAAAATATAACCAGAATCCAAATTAGTCCAAGTCATTATAATTTATCATCTGGTTCATTGCAATAGACTTCTAGCTGATCTCTAGTGCTTCTTCATCCTTTAGGATCCATTCAGTATCCCCTTAACAGCAAAAAAAAAAAAAAAAAGCATTGGTGAGAGCTTGGTCAATTTTAATCACTGCTTTTTCAGAATTACTGGGGTTTTTGTTTTGTTTTGTTTTGTTCAGTTTCTTTTTCAGAATTATGGAGTGTAAAAATGTTACTTCCACTTTTGGAGGAAGAAATCTGGAAGTTTTATGCATTTGTCTACTTGTAGGTATAAAACAGATGGAAAAGAAAAGGAGGCAATCCTTGAAGAAGATGATGACCTCTGGGTCAGAATCCGACATCGGCATATTGCAGTTGTGTTAGAGTATGTAAAACCTTTTTAATTTTTGATCCATATTTTTAAAGTATTAAGTGTTATATTTTATAACTTTATTCTTTTGTAAAAGAATTATGTTTGGCCTGGTGTGGTGGTGCACTTCTATAATCCTAGAACTTGGGAGGCTGAGGCAGAAGAATTGCTTGCAAGTTTAAGACTAGCCGGGGCTACAAAGTGAGCCCAAGGCAAACCTGAACTGTATAACAAAACCCTGTCTCAAAAAGACAAAAAAAAAAAAATTATATTTAAAGAATTCCTTTACAATTTGACAGAGAAATTCCAAAGCTTATGAAGGAAATTTCATCAACAAAGAAAGCAACAGAAGGAAAGGTAAGAGTCTTCCCTAATTTTCAAAATAATGGTAAAGGTGAATTTTAAATTTTGATGCCAATTTTTATTAAATTTAACTTTCCGTTTTGGAAACATTCTTAACATTCACCAAAGTAAAGAAAATAAACTTTTATATACCCATTATCTCATTTCAAAAATTAGAACAGTTTGTTAGTCTTGCTTCATTGAGGTTTGTTTTAGAAAGCTAGTCTTTTTAAAACATTTTATCAATTGTTGATATTTTTTATAATGAGATAATTTACATAAGTAAAGCATACAAATCTTAAATGTATACTGGTTAACTTTTTGCTTAATTATGCACTTATGGGACAGCAAACTGAATCAAGATACAGAATATTTCCCTCATTCCAAAAAGTTTCTTATCCTTTCCCAGTCAGTGCCATCCTGCTAGAAGTGAACTCTTTTGATTTCTACCATCATATGTTGCTTTTGCTTGTACTTGAATTTCATATAAGTCAAATCTTGTGCTATGTGCTTGCCTCTTTCATTGGACATTGGAATTTTTGAACTTTGTCAGTGTCACATATTTCAGTAGGCCTTTTTTTGTTCATTTTCATGTAGTAGTAATTTATATTTATACTGTCTTGTGTTACCTAACAACAGGATATGTTCTGAGAAGTGTGTCATTAGGTGATTGTGTCATGGTAACGTTATTATGTAGAGTGTGTTCACATAGACTGATGCAGCACATTGTGAGATGGTATAATCTTATGGGGCTACCATAGTATATGTGATCCATTGTTGACTATAACATTGTTTAAGGCAGTACATAACTGTACTACAACTATCCATCTTTTCACTTTTTTATGGATATTTTTGTTCATGGTTTTTAATGAACACACGCATTCTTTTCTAGGTATATTATGAGTAGAATTGTTGGGTTACAAAGCAGGATTGCATTTATCTTTAGTAGGTAAAGCCAGAAGTTTTACAAAGTGAACTAATTTTCACTCCTGTGAGCAACATGTATGTTTCTTTTCTTTTCTTTTCTTTTCTTTTCTTTTCTTTTCTTTTCTTTTCTTTTCTTTTCTTTTCTTTTCTTTGTACCTGGAATTGAACTCACAACCACACACTTGCAAGGCAGGCGCTTATGCCACTGAGCTAAATCCCTGGCCCAAGCAACGTATATGTTTCGATTGCTTTTTATTCTCACCAGCACATGATATTTTCAGTGTTTATTTTTAATTAAAATTTTCATTTTGCGAGGTGTTATCTTACTGTGTTTTTAAATTTTATTTCTTGATTATCATGATATCTAGTATATCAATTGTTTTATCTTTTATAAGAAGTCTTTGCTTACCCCAAGATCGTTAATATATTCTTCTGGGTTTTCTTCTAGAGGTTTTATCATTTTAGCCTCTTACATTTATGTCTATAATTCACTTTAAATTTTGACTTACCGTATGAGGAGAACACATTTATTTTAATTTTATATAAACACCCAGTTACTCAAGAATTGATTATTGAAAAGACCATCCTTTCACCACTGAGAGGTGGTAATGGGTCTGTTGTTAATCAGATGACCATAAATGCTTGAGTCTACTTATGGATTTCTTTTCCTAATCAATTTGTTGATTCTGGTGTCAGTACCAAACTGTCTTTTTGAGATGGGGCCTCGCTATGTAGTTCAGGCCAGCCTTGAACTCACTCTGTAGCTTAGGCTGGCCTCGAACTCACATTGATCCTCTTGCACTAGCCCTGAGTACCACCATATCCAATTACCACACTTATCTTAATTAGTATGCTTTTGGGTTAGTTTTGAAATTTGGCAGCATAATTCTTCCAACTTTGTTCTTTAAGATTGGATTACCTTCTATGCTTTCCTTCCCTCAGTGTTGTTTTTTATCCATTGCCTGACAGCTGTTGTCCAATTTTATTTTTGTTTATGGAGGAAGAATAATTTTGATATTAGTTACTTTATGGTAACTGGCATTAGACACCTAGTATTTTCTTTTAAAAATTTGCCAAAAGTTAAAAGTTAACTAGATTTGATAATATTTAAAATTCTGGAATTGAAAGGTTATAACGGAGTTATAGTAACAGAATTATAAGTTTGTTTAACATATTTTTTATTTTTCCTAGATATCGCTTAGTGCTCTTACCCAACTGATGAAAAAGATGCCCCATTTCCGTAAGCAAATTACTAAGGTAAGCAATGTTGTATATAATATGATTTATTTTTAGTTTATTGATCTATCCAATCCTATAGTTAGGCTTAGCAATAAATTTCACGGAGTACTTGTTAGTTGTCCTCTTAAACTTTATAGCTGAAAAATATTCCAAATATGTAAGCTTCCAGTAACTTTTCTTCATTATCATCTAGTTTTATTCAAATCTAGATTTATTCAAATCCTTAAACTTTTTGATCATTGTTTGAACAACCGAACAGAATAATTTTAAGTTTCACCAACCTCACAGGAATATTCAACATTAGATTGACCAGTAGTTGTTATTCTGCGTACATCTTTAAATTGTTATAATATTAACAGATTTAACAGCATTTAAGCTGTGTGGTCAGGTATTTTTTCACTATTGTAGCCTTTTTTTTTTTTTTAACAAATCTATCAGAATAAACTTTATACATTTTTACCATATTGCATCTTAGTCAAGAACAAATAAAGCGTTTCAAGACTTCACTATTTTTTTTTACCTTATTTTTCATTTCTTTTTATATAAATTCAGCACTTCTGGGTTTTTTGTTTGTTTTGTTTTGTTTTGGGAACGGGGATCAAACTCACAACCTTGCACTTGCCAGGTAGGCCCAGTGCCGTTGAGCTATATCACTGGCCTGAGCACTTCTGTTTTTGTTTTGCTGTCTGTTTTGAATCATGTTAATTTTCACTTATTTTCTTGAGCTGGTTACCTTGCTTACATGTTACTTTCTGTCACCTAAGCCCATACTTTTCTTTTGGCTTCTCTCAAACATTTAATATTACTAGTTGCACAAAAAATAATTAAAATGCTTTAAATAATCTGTTTCTTTTGTTTTTCAGCAAGTTGTTCATCTTAACTTAGCAGAAGATTGCATGAATAAGTTCAAGCTTAATATAGAAAAGCTCTGCAAAACTGAACAAGTATGTAAGATGTCAGAAATATCTACATTGATAAGTTTACAAAATGAATTTTATAAGTTAAAATGCACACTTTTGCTCACTGTAGCCACTGATTTTAACAGAATTATAAACTTGTAAAAGGGGACCTGTCAGTGCAGTATGTAATGCACAATAGTCTACTGTGTTAGTCAGCTTTCTGTTATGATTGCAAACATGTGAGATAATAAACTTATAAAAGGTCACAGTTTTGTTTTTTGTTTTCGTTGTTAGTGTTAGGGATCAGGTATCCTGTAGATGCTGAACATGTGTAAAGCTTGTAATTTTGGGTTTCACCTTGTTGTATTTAGGCTTGTGTTGAGATAGCACTTCATGATAGCACTATCTCACCACAAGCCTAAAATCAACAAAGCTGCGGAGCAAAACTATGTACCCCATGGCCAAACAGCAAAAAGAAAGAAGGGCAGAGGGGGCATGGATTCTACATCAGCATCAGGGCACAGTCTCCAGTGACCCAAAGACCTCCCATAAGCCCCAGTTTCCACCATCTCCCAATAGCACCACACTGGGAGTCAAACCTTTAACATATGGACCTTTTTGGAGCAGTCCAGATCCAAACTACAGCACACATCAGCATTAACAAGCAGCTATATAATGTCTTAATTAGCAGTCCTTCCTTAACTACTATTAGCATTTTTGGCTAAATGGTGTGTTTTAAGTTTTTAGAGCCTATTTTGGGCTAACATTGTCAGCAGGATTTAATTCAGGAAGTGCAGCATTGAATGTAGGCACATTTTAATTGTTTTAAGCTTTTTATATAATGCCTCAAATGATAAGAACATCATGCTCTAACAGAAAGTGTTAGAAGATGCAGGTGACATGTACTGAGTGTTCTAGTAAAGCCAAGTATGGAGGCACATGCTTCTAGCTACTGGGGATGCTGAGGCAAGAGGATCAGGCGTGCCAGGCCAGCTTGTGCAACAAAGCAAGACCCTGTCTCAAAAAGGAAGAAAATGTATTTTAGTAGCTACATGGCAAAGTTAAAAGGAAAAAAGTATAATTTTAATAATATGTCTAACTTAACCTGATACATCCAAAATATTATTTCAGCATATAATCAATATAAACATTACTGGTGAGATATTTTACACTCTTTTTTTTTCATACCAAGTATTCAAGATCTAGTTTTATGCACCAATAGCACATTTTTATTCAGATGGACTACACTTCGAGTATGCAGTAGCCACATGTGGTTGGTGACTACCATATTGAATAGCATATGTTTAGAATGAATGATTTTTTTTCTCTGGTTGATTTTTAATATTGTACTGTGATGTACAAGTGATGTCCACATTTTCCTATGAAATGTTACTAGTGTTCCATTAAAATTCGATGATTTAAAAATAGGTAGTTTTAAGAGCTAGGCATGGCACATGCATGTAATCCCAGAACTTTGGGAGGCTGAGGCAGGAGGATCAGAAGTTCAAGCATAGATAACTTAGTAACTTAGCAAGATCCTGTTTCAAAATAAAAAAGTACTGTAGTGTATAGCTCATTGTAAAGACCTGGGCTCAGTATCCAGTGCTCCCTCCCAAGAAAGGGAGATATTTTTAACTAAAAACTTAATTTGGATTTTAGACTACTGACTATTTTGTTTTCATTAAGGACCTGGCACTTGGAACTGATGCAGAAGGACAGAAGGTGAAAGATGCTATGCGAGTACTCCTTCCAGTTCTACTCCACAAAGGTCATGATAATTGTGATAAAATAAGAGCAATTCTGCTTTATATCTTCAGTATTAATGGTAATGAAAATTTTCATGTCATTAAAATACCTAGTTGTAAAATCTCTTTTTAAGCATAATAGATATTGTGAAAGTGAAAGGGAAGGAAAGTGCTCTAAAGAGTATAATGGTATGTATACTGTGTAAGATAGATGACCATATTACTGAATTTCTGTTGGAACATTGAACAGGAGAATTTGCACTATCAATGTTTAAATGTCTAGCCACTATTTATGCTCTGATTTTGTGACTGGCAACAATGAGTAGTGTATCAACTAGCAATTCTATGATGATAATTTTTTTAAATTTGGTATTTGTTCTACCCTTCTTTTCTGCTTTTCTATTTTCTTTAATTTTCTTTTCTTTGAAAAAAAGAACAATATGCAATATAACAACCATTGTTAAAATTATTTCATTCTGTTTTGAAAACTTATTGCTTTGAGTTTGCTGTTGTTGTTTATGCCTTTTGCTTTTTGTTCTTCTTTTCTGACTTCTTTTTAAAATAAAATTTAAAAATAAATAAAATCTCTTTTTAATTATTGATTTAAAACTGACCTTCAGAGAATCTTTGAAAACTTATATGTAGTGGCTGAAGACAAAGTTAGTTAAGGTATATGTTAAAAAAACATGAAATTGAGAGAAGACTAAAGGGATACTATGATTGAACTGTCTGCTCGTTTAAAAACTTTATGAATACTATGTAAGACCTAGAATTGATTGCAGTAACAATTATGTGATTGTGTGTTTATATTTTTACATATCTAAGGGACCACAGAAGAAAATCTAGACAGGTTGATCCAGAATGTAAAGATAGAAAATGAAAGTGACATGATTCGAAACTGGAGTTACCTTGGTGTTCCCATTGTTCCCCAAGTAAGAAATTTACACATGTGTGGTAATTTGCATTAATTATGTTTTTTTATGTGGAAATTCATGTGGATAGTCTTAATATTACCTTATAATTTTTTATCATTAAGCAATTAAAATTTTTGTTATCTTTTCCATATGTAATTTACGTATACTTTTTTAGTGAATTTATATTTTATGCCCACTGTTGTAATTGGCTACTTACTTTAACTGGCTGATCAAGTTGAATATCTTTTGCAGGAAGCACAATAAAAAATTATATTACTGAGTAAAATCACGATTTTTAACTTTGTTTTCTAGTCTCAACAAGGCAAACCATTAAGAAAGGATCGGTCAGCAGAAGAAACTTTTCAACTTTCTCGATGGACACCTTTTATCAAAGACATTATGGAGGTAAAAATCATTGTTTCTACTTATGTGTGGGTGCAGTGTCACTTCTTGTGCTCACTTGTCAATGCCACTTGCATTAGCATGCTGTAAGTCAGTGGCCTCAACTTTTTTGATCATGTACACCTGATTATTAAAAATATCAGTGTGAATCTGATGTATGTATTATATCTATATCTCTATATAGCTAGAGATATAGATATTTAAGTATAGCATAAAATGTAACACTGAAAAAAGGAAGAACTTTTGAAATGAAAGAAAACTCACATCTCACTGAGTTGTCTGGAGTATTCCTAGGCTAGGTGTATTTCAGAGCCACTGCTTTGAAAGGCAAGGCCTTGGTGGTAGGTCAGGATTGAGGTAGCAATTAGAAACATGAGCACACTAGAGCTAAAAGGTCCTAATACCAACGCAAGGATGTCTAACTGAAGAAAGATCTGTAGTACATATTGGTTTAATAAGTTTAAAAAAAGAAAGACAATACCCAGTGTGAGGAACCCAAACTATAGCTCAGCAGCACAGTGCCTGTCTGGCAAGTGCAAGGTCCTGAGTTTGATTCCTGGTTCAAAAAATTTTAAATGATTGCATTATTTTTAAAGCAGTATTTGTAGGTTTCAAAGAAAGGGCAAATTTTATTAAATATTTATGTATCTTTAATGTTCATTAGTAGTAAGTACAAGTTTTGACCTTGATGCATAACAAAGTCCTGAATTTACATTTTCCTGATGGTGTTAACTCTTTTTCTTCCCTAGGATGCCATTGATAATAGATTAGATTCAAAAGAGTGGCCATACTGTTCCCAGTGTCCAGCAGTATGGAATGGCTCTGGAGCTGTAAGGTAAAACTTATAAATAAGTCAGTGAAATTTTTATTATGATACTACAGACTAAGAACTGAAAATGGTACACAGTTTCTCCTACTAGGCATCTTTTTTATAGTCACATAAATAATTTTTTTAACTTGTTTTAAATGAATTCTAGTAAACAGCATGAAAATGTACTTTATTATAAAAAACATCTCATAAAACTAAAAGTCCCCTCTGTTTTTTCTTCATATAGTAGATGCATTAATCCTTTTGGTAATTTTTGTGATTCAATATTTGAAACATTCAGAAAGATACAGAGAATATTATAATGCATACCCTTAACCCAGAACCCAACAAATAAATTATAAATACAATTTCAACTTCCTTGTGTATCAGTTTCTGACTTTATTATTCTTTCTTTTTTCCTCTGGATACCAGGAATTGAACTCAGGATGTAGTTTAAGGCAGGTGCTGCACCACTGAACTACATCCCCAGCCCCTATTCTCTCTTCCCTATCCTAAATTTGGTGTTTATCATTAACGTTTGTCCTTTTATGCTTTTTCTACCTATAGTTATATCCTAAACAGGATTTCCTTTTGGTCTTTGGCTTTCGGCAGTTTATCTGTGTTCTGTCTGGGTGCTGTTCTCTTTGTTTTTTTTCTCCCTGGAGTTTGTTGAGTTTATTAGATTGTCAAGTTAATATTTATCAAATTTGGGGGCATTGTTTTTTCAACTCTTCTTTCTGTATTTTCTTCTGAAATTCCTATCACTTATGTTGGCAGATTTGGAATTGTTCCATGGGTCACTGAATTTCATCTTTTTCTTTCATCTTTTTTTCTCTGCTGTTTAGATTTGTAGTATGTTTATCAGATTCACTAATTTTTCTGATGTGTCACATCTGCTTTTGAGCTCACTTAGTGACTTTTTCATTTCAGCTATACTACTTTTCATATTTAGAATTTCATTTGTTTCCTTTGTAGGTTCTATTTCTTTGTTTCTTTTTTTAATTAGTGATGCACAGTATCAATCTCAGGGCTTCACTTACACTAAATAAGCACTTTGCTACTGAGCCATATCTTCAGTCCTAAATTGCATTTCTCATTACAAGCATATTTTTTCTTAACTTTTTATCCTACTTGTAAAACTACTTTGAAGTTACCAAATTCAAAATCTGGTTCTAGGATCTGATTTTTGAGCATTTATTCTTGAATATCTTTTAACTTCTCAAATAAAAAAAAGTGGTAGTCAATGTGCTTAAGAGTTGGACTGGCACTGGGGATATAGCTCAGTGGTGTAAACGCCTGCCTGGCAAGCATGAGGTCATGAGTTCAATCCCTAGTACCAAAAAAAAAAAAGGTACAGGCTCAACCTAAAATCTTATCTACACAGGAGTAGTTTATATTAACTACTTTTTTCCCCACAAAATGTGAATGATACTTTCCTGTTCTTTGTATATCTGCTTTTGGTTAAAAATTAGACCTTTTAGATAATTTGTTAGAACAACTCTGATTTTTTTTATAGTAATATGTATGGACTTAAACTACAGAATCTTTCTCTGTAGCCATTAATATCTTTGTTGAGTTTTTTAAATTTTAATTTTTTAACTAGACTTTTAGTGGTTACCTCCATGCCTAGTAGTTTAGAAGTCAGCAATTGAATGGGCAGAGGTTATACAGAGAAATTTAGCGTTTGTGCAGCGTTCGTCTTCTGCAGATCATCTGAGTGGATTAAGGAATGTGTTCCAATACAGCCAGCACTTGAATCTCCTGGGATTTTTTTATTCTCATTTTTTCCCTAGATGTTCTGAGGTTTTCCCTGCACATGTGTAGTTCAACAGTCTGCTAATGATGACTAGCAAGTTTATCTTTGCCTTCTTTGGATTACTCACTTCCAAGATTTCCCTGTTAAATTTCTGACCTGTTTACCGTACCATTGAGCTACCAGACCTCCAGGTCTTCCTGCTCTGAGCCAGGTGCACTATTTTTAACTGGCAGTACATGAAGACTTGGTAATCCTGCCAGGTCTTTCAGGCTACTTTTCAGTGCCTGCTTTAATTCAATAAAGCAGTAGTTTTCTCAACTGTGATTGGGGGAGAGGTAAGTTGCAGCCTCAGACTAGAAGGTCTTATATTGACCAACACCTTTCTTGCCTAATAAATTAAAAGATACCAAGAGTAAATGCTCAGTTTGTTGTCTTCCCATGGTCAATTTCTAGTTGATTTGAAATGTTTTGGTTTGGGGGTGTTTAAAATTTGTTTTGATTTTCTCAGAATTTCATTCTGGTTTATATACTTGTTTCTTGAAAGAGACTCTCCTAATTTACCTTATTCCACCATGACCACAAGTCCTTTTTATGTTAGAGTTATGGCTTGTATCTAGAATATAAGGGACAGAAAAAGAGTTTTGCCATTGCTGGCTGCTTACTACTTCACTGCTAGCTGCTGTTTCCCTGCCATGCTTTGCTATGTACTGTTTCTCCTCTGAGATGCCCCTCTGCCATGCCACCCTACCTTGGAGCCTGCTATGAACTAAAATCTCTACAAACTGTAAGCAAGAATAAACCTTTCCTCCTTTAACTTTAGATGCTGAGTATTTTGGCTTACCAACAAAAAAACTAGCCAAGACTATTAGGTTTTTAAAACTTCCATGTAAAAGGAGTCATAATATATATTATCCTTCAGCACCTGCCTTGTTTCCCTTGTATTATATGTGTGGAATTTATCCCAGATTCATACATGTATAAATCTCCACTGCTGATTGGTATACAATTATATGAGTATCACAGTTTATCTATTTTCCATATGTTGAAATCAAAACTCACATTGAGAATTCCTGTACATTTATGTGTATTGAGGGTTTAGAGCTTTTCTTGAGTGAGGAATTTTTCTTTAGTTTTTTTTCTCCCTTCTCTCCTGGTTTGGAAGTACTGTAGTCTGGTGTTTTTTTCATATAACAACTATCCTTGGAATTTTATTACACATATTTGACTCAAAAGAGTTTGAGACTGATTAATATCTTTGTCTTCTTCCTGAACAATACAAGAACCTTAGGCCAATCTCCAGCAAACCAAATGACTCTTAAATGTTACCAAGTACTTTTTTTCACTTCATCTTTTTTAATTCCAAATTTAATTATCAACATTATTGTTATTTTTTATTTAGTTGTGTGTGTGTGTTATTCAGGTACATTACTCACCACCCCTTATATCTTTTTTTGTGGGCAGTTACCTTCCTTCTGAACTGTTTCCATAGAAGTTACTTCAAGGTGGACTGTTGGTAGTCATTATGGTTTTCTTTCTTTGAAAAGATCTTTATTTGGTCCTTGCTCTTCCATAACAGCTTTAGCCAGCTATGAATTCCTACATACACAGTCCTGCTTACTCAACACTTTTAGATAATATTCTGCTGTTTCAGCGCTTGGGATGGTTGGGGGGAGGGTGTGTTTTCTGTCAGCCATGTCCTTTGTAGATAATTTGCCTTTTTTCAATGCTTTTTACCATTGGTGTTCTCTAAATGATTTATGTTACATTTATGTGAGGATTTGTTTTTCTTTCCTTGTGGCTTATTCCTAAATTTGAGAATTCATCTTTGAAAACTTCCTCAAATAAACCAAAGTTGCATTTTTGTATGTCCTTGCTTTATTTTGTGCAGGAACAAAAGTGTATTGTTCATGTTTCATCTTTCAAAACTAGTTACTCATTCTTCTTCCTGTTGTTTAAAGCCTCATCACTCTTTAAGTTGGTGGGTGTATGAAAATGATCTTGCCAAAGTCCAGTCTGAGAACATTATTAAAAGTTTACTGTGGCATCGTTATTGCAGGGCCTTAGATCTCATGTGGAACAGTAGCTTCCAAATGGGTAATAAAATTATCATTTGATACTTTCTTTTGTATACTAGTACACATTTATAGTTTATAAGTTAATATATTTATTTACAAATGTACATAAATATCTATTTTGAAAAAATGTACTTTTCAAATAAAGGCTTAAAGTTACTAGTGAAGAAAAAAAGTAATTCTTATGCTCTAGAGCTATACTATCTCGTAGAGCTTTATGCAGTGATAAAAATATTCTGTCTCCACTGTCCAGCATGATAGTCACTAGCCACAGTGGATTTTAATGTCTTCTAGCACTATGGCTTTGGTAGTATTTTGACTTTTTTGCTCTTTACTTTTTAGTGCTCGCCAAAAACCCAGAACTAATTATCTGGAACTAGACCGAAAAAATGGATCAAAGCTGATTATTTTTGTAATTGGAGGGATTACATATTCTGAAATGCGTTGTGCTTATGAAATTTCTCAGGCATATAAATCCTGTGATGTTATTATTGGTAAGACTTTTGTTTTTCTCTTTTCTGTTTTTTAAAACAAATTCTAAATGCAAAAATATACACATAAATTTTATCTTGTGATATATGTTTGACCAAATTATTGATTGAAAAAAATTATCCATAAAATGTATTTTATCTGACTTGCTGAAATTTTTTCCTGGTTGATCTTTTTTTATAATTTTATTATTAAATATTCTGATTTGAGGGAAATTAGCTTATTCCTTAAAATATTTTATCCTGTGATTTTGTTTGATCTGATCATTAAGTAATTTTTGACACATCATTGCATTTCTACTTCAGAAAGATTTTGATTTTGTGGACAGACTGGCAAGACCTGTATGGAATTGAGCATTAAGAGTGTCAGTCAGCCAGGCATGGTGGAGCACACACCTGTAACCCCAGCACTCAAGAGGCTGAGGCAGGAAGATCACCAAGAGTTCAAGGCCAGCCTGGGCTACATAGTGAGTTCAAGGCCAGCCTGATCTATGTAGTGAGACCCTGTCTTAAAAAAAAAATGTCAGTCAGTGCCTTCAATAGATAAACTCTCCTCATCCAGGAAAGTGCAGTTTGAACAGCAGCACAGCTTAGAGATTCTCTGTTACTGAGTGACATTGTGGCAATTCTAAGGAAAGAAAAAATTCCCAGTTTTGCTTTTAGTATACTAATGTGTAGCCCAAGACAGAAAAACACTAGCACTGGGCAGTGTTTCTGAAGGATTACTGTGTATGCTCAATGATAAAGGAATGAAATTTTGTAGTACGGGCAGATTTCAGGAAGATGTCAATAGAGATCTTACTAAAATGCTGCAGGCTACTGCACTTTGCTGATTTGAAGGACATCACAGTATATTAAGCCAAAGAAAATCAGTTTAGGTTCTGGGCTCTGAAAAGTTCTTTTTTTTCCAACAGGTTCTACACACATTTTAACACCCAAAAAGCTATTGGATGACATAAAGATGCTGAATAAACCCAAGGATAAAATTTCCTTTATTAAGGATGAGTAGCTTTTTTTAGAGGTTTTTATTATATGTTCAATGAAAATGAAACAAGATTATGCTATTATGTAATTTAAACAGTGTAAATATTTTATGCAATAATGGCTTTTCAATGGCTTTTCAATTACATTTCTTAAGGGACTGTTTATGATTATGTATTATTGAATTTGACATTTTTAATAATTTAAATATTGTTGCTGCTTTGTAGATGATAAATATTAAAATGCTCTCTAAACAAAATTTTTTTGCCTTTGAACAGAATGTATTAGAGTTATGAGTAATAACTCTCAGCCACTTGTGTATATACTAATTACTTGTTAAATAGTTACCTGTCTCAATGCTGAAGTATAGTTTTTGGGAAAGAATTATTTTAAATGAAGAACTTATAAGAAACTGTAAATGTGTATGTATGATAGAATTTCCTATAAATACCGTTTTTCTTTCAACTGAAATTCTTGATTTCTTTAAAGTATAATTTAATAATAGAATGATTTCACAGTGTACACTAGCTTTCTAAATACTTCTAAAGAACACAGTTCTATGTAATTTTGAAATTATGTATGTTTAAATAACAAAACCAAAAATCTTAAATGTTCTTAGAGAAAATAAAAGTACAGTTACAAAATCTATCCAAGTGTTTGTTTTTTTCTGGATAGGAGGGGAAAGTTTAAAAGTACTAACTCAGAGTTACAAAGGAACAGAAAGCACCATAATTCCCACCAAGGGAACTCCTAATGACTTTTTCAAAAACAGTATAATTAATATGTATAAAGTTAGATAATTAAAGGCTTATCTTTAAATGAGTTTGTGTTATACAAAAGTAACATCTTCATTTGAGATCTCTCCTTTCACTTGACCTCATAGTGTTCTGTCATTTGGTGGACCATAATTTTATGTGTCACTCATGTTCAGAGTTTTGTTCTGACAAATAATTCTGTATTACATGGGTACATACTTTTGCAGATTTACACAAACATTTGTGTAATATAAATCCTAACAGTGACATAGCTTGTCATAGGATTTGTGTTTAAAATATTGACTGGTATGATTACAAATGTTTATTGGTGATGGGAATCAAACTCAGGGCTTTACTCTTGCTAAACAAACACTTTACTACTGAGCTATACTCTTGTATCTGCCTTGCTTTGCTTTGCTTTGCTTTCTTTCTTTCTTTTTTTTTTTTTTTCTTCTTTTTTTTTGTAACAGGGTTTCACGATGCATTCCAGGCTGGTCTTGAACTTTGTAGCCCACGCTGACCTTGAATTTACAGCAATCCTCCTGCCTCAGCCTTTTGAGTGCTGGGATTACAAGCATATGCCACCATATCTGCTTGCTTTTTAAATATAGATACATGCATCACTTTTCTTTTTGGCTTTAGAATTTTATACTGTATTTAAAACCTCTGTTTACTGCAATTATAATTGTTGTAAAATATTTTGATGGATTCATTTTTTTACAGATAACTTTCATCCATGTGGAATTAATATTAATGTAAGGGTATATGTTAGACATTGTCTTTTAGCGGTTGACATATGTTTATGCCTCCCCACCCCATACTCCATGGGATTAAAAAACAGAGAGTGAAGGTTTACAGTCTCTATGTAGGGTTCTTAACAGCTTAGATTCTGTCAGTAATATACATTTGGTCAAGATTTGGAACATAAGGAGGCAGAGACCATCTGCTGTGCTGCGCCAATGCAGGCAGGAGTTGTTTGCAGCAACCGGACTTCAAATCTTAGTGACTTATCAGCCACACTTGCGGTCTGAGGCAGTGCTGTGCGGCAGCAGCCCTAGCTTCCTGTACTCTGGATTATGGGTGGTGATATGGCTGTGGCTCTCCAGTGTCTGATAGTCTAGCTTTTTCAGTGGTTTCAAAAGGACCTAATCCTATTTTTTTCTTTTGTCTTTTTGAGACAGAGTCTCACTATGCAGTTCAGGCTAGCCTTGAGCTCACATTGTAGCCCAAACTGGTCTCGAACTCGCAACAATCCTCCTGCCTCAGCCTCCCGAGTGCTGGGATTACAGGCTTGAGCCACCACGCCCAGCAAGGACCTAATCCTATTAAAGCCCTTTCTACTTGAAATATCTAGAATTTCCCACATAGAACCCTAACTGATATAGAATTTGTGATCTCACTTTATTTTTTCTGAACAGCCAGTTATTTTTTATGTGTTTATTGGTATAATTTAGATATGCATAATGAAAACAACCAGTTTTATTATTCCACTATTATTAGGTAATCTGTTTCCTCAGCTAACTAAAATGCCATCTTTATCATAGACTAAATTTCCTATAGGTCTCTTTCTAGATTTTCTTTTATTGACCAATTTGTATTGTTTCCTTATCATTTTTAATTTATGAAGTTTTTGGTTTTGTTTTTTTTCCTGTCTCTTTGAGACAGGGTCTTGCTGTGCAATTCAGGCTGGCCTTGCGCTCACTTTGTAGCCCAGGCTGGTCTGGAGCTTGCAACACTCTTTCCACCTCAGCCTCCCAAGCGCTGGGATTATAGGCATGCACCTCCACACCCTGTTTGTGGTATGTTTTAATATGTACTTTGATATGTCACCCAAATCTAAATTGCTAATAATTTTTCCAAAACTTCCTGTTAGATTTTTCTAGATGAATATCATTTTGTTGTTTTCCCATAAAGGGTTATTTTGATATCTTCATTAAATTTCTAACTTAATTTAGGGGGAAAAATCAGTGGGACAGCTGATGGGGGCAGGAACAGAGGTGGTGATCTGCCCTTCACAGCACATTTTTTAGGGCAGTATTGCAGCAAAGATTCAAGTACATTGAAATACAAATATTTTTTCATACAGATCATTTTAATTTTCTATTTAAATAGGTTAACACATTCGGATAAGTTGGAGGGCAGCAAATTGAAGGACTGCCTTGAGCAACACGAACTCAGCTGTGGCTCTGGAAAAAATGACATCTTTTTATTATTAAACTTGATATTCAGCAGTGTGGGATGCCTTTTGTCTAAATCTTTACCTTCATAATCTTTCTTTAGAATAGTACATCTCCACTGAGGATTTATCTTTGTCTTCATTTTTGTCTGAGACCCTTGAGTGCCTTGAATATGTTGCCTAGGATTAGGACATGTGTGGAATATTTAGCCTAATCCAGTGACCTGTGACAGATGGAACTAAGAGAATGACAACAGCAAACACTGGCCAGTTCCATTCATTCGCTTAACCCCTCAGTGACCACTTGTGGCCCTGTCATACTGACATCATCATATCCTTTCCCTCCCTTCTTGTATGTGTGTGTCTAAATACATATAAACATAAATATGTGAGAAATTTTGTTTACTAAATGTCTTCGTAAATTTCAACATAGAGAATCACCTCATCAAATGCTTAGTATTTGCTGATTTCCCCCCACAGAGACTGTGAACAAGATGATTTTGTTGCTTTGCCTAACTGAAATCATTTATATCTTAAGCATGGTGCTGCTTCCTTTCGAAATTTACTTGGTCAGTAAGGGCAGTAGGTTCACACTGTTCAAACATACAGTATTACCAAAAACTAAGAAAAATATCCTTAGTAATCCTGTTTTTAGGCCCTTATCTTATACTGGGTTGGGCTCATACCAGCAATTCACAAAGACACAAAATCTTGGATTTGAGCCCCTAAAGACCTGGATTCCAGTGATTTAATGGTATAAAATGTGATGTCTCCATATTTTGTACCCTTTGTGAGTCCTGTCAGGATGCATTGCAAACAATTTCTTTTAAGATCAAAGAAGCAAAAATCTTCCTCCTGTATATAGCAAAGTCACTACCAAAACAATTGTTTTGGATATTAAATGTAAATAAATATATTTAGTATGAATTAGATCAATTACATAATTCATTAATAAGATTACAATATAAAGAAAGATAAAAAGGTGAGTTTTCCTTTGTATAACCTAATAGTTCACTAAAGTGGATAGCTAGAACTTTCTCCTAACAAGGAGGTAGAAAGCCTTCCACCAAGTCTTTTTTTTTCTCCACCAAGTCTTGTATCCTGCTGTTGCTTCTGGCAACTTCCAGCAGACCCCCCTCCCCGCACTACACGCTGCCAGGTGTTTGTACCACCTCTGCTCACAGGCCATGCCAAGCCCCTGACTCACAGCATTATGGATACAATTTTACTTAACAAGCAGGTTTTTCTGGTTTATTACTGGAACAAAATTAGAAGAAGGGTTTATAGGAATTGACACAGTGAGGGAGAAGACAGCAGACAGTACAAAGTCAGTAAATTTGAAATTAGCCTTTTAATTCAGAGTCTGTCACTTTTCCAGAACTCCTTCAAGGCATGGTCTCATTTTATTTTTGATTTAGTCCCTTGCACTGATTGCTCATACTGTTCCCGAATCATCAAGGAAATACAAAATTACATTTAGAATATGGTTTAATAAGGCAGAGATGGACCATGGTTTTAAATCAAAAAAGTAATGACATGTTTCTATAAAGGTTTGATGAAGTGGCACTTAAACATGAGTAACTTCATTCTGGTTCTATTTGGTTTCCTGAAGTCTAGTGCAGGAGCTCAGTATAAAAATGACCCAGCGGGGTGTGGTGGCACATGCATGTAATCCCAGTACTTGGGAGGCTGAAACAGGAAGATCACCATGAGTTTGAGGCCAGCCTGAACTCCATAGTGAGGCCCTGTCTCAAAAAAAGAAAAGAAACCTAGAGATCAGAAGAAAAAAATGACCTCCCACAAATTTTACGTAACAGAATACATACACTGTAAGCTCCCTTTTCCCTTAGAGCATTGCCTTTGCGGTCTTCCTTATCGTGCCACAGTGTCAGAGGTATCTCCCAGCTGATCTCTGCATTATCTCTTCCCAGATACTCCAAAACTAATTTCAAAGCCCAAAGTTCAAAATAGCCCATTCTCTAGCCACATAGACAAACAGCAGCTGCCTTGGTTGGCATAAAAATCTGAAACGGGAATATATTCAGCTCCCTTGTCACTGCAGAGCCAAACTCTGGGGGTTGGGAAGCCTTTTGTTGAGAGAGTGTGAAGTGCATTCTGGAGAGGGGGAAAGAAACAATAATCTGCTATTACTAAGGAGGTAATGAATAATTTTTGAATGACTAAACCAAAAGCTTGCTCTGGCATTCTATGGGGAAGATTACAAATTTAATCCCTGATTCTGTTTTAATGGGTTCTCTTTTTCTAAAATGTTATTAATGTAGTACTATTATTTTTACATGATTTTAAGAGATCTTTAAATGTAATTTTTTGTTCGTTTGTGTTTGTTTATTTTGTTTTTGGCCAGGGATCAAACTCATGACCTCGTGTTTGCCAAAACAGGCACTTACTAAACCCCTGGCCTTTAAAAGTAATTTTATAATCATATTGTAAGGATGTCATAGAGTCAGTAAGGGAAAAAAGTGAAGTGGGACTTAAAAAGCAGTCTCTCTAGAGCACTCCCTCTCTTCTGTAGTTGGAGAACTTCTTGTTCTGGTACAGATAAGATGGGCAACTATGTCCTGTAAACAGAGTTTACGTCATCTTGTTTTCGCAGGATTCATAAGGCTCTTTTCAAGGCTGTAAATAACTACTTTGTCTCGCTCCTGTACCCTCGCTTGCCCCACCCCACCCCCAGTTTCTAAAGACCAACCTCTCAGCCAAATGTATAAAACTAGAACCTTTCTTTTGTTCTAACGCCCAGCACTGTAGCTGGCTAGGTCAATGTACGTTTAAAATCCTGGAAATAAATCCTTTTTCCCCACTGGTCTATCTGATCCCTTGGAATCTGCAACAAAAGTAGAAATTCATTCTTTCCCCAAACTCCTAGTTTTGTATCCTGGAGGCCACTTGATTTCTGTGCATCTTTTCAGAAAATATATATGCCCTATTATAAAATATACACAATTTAGGTCATGCTGGGTATATTGTTAGGTATCTTGTTTTTTTCAGTGTCTTATAATCTGCCTCATTCTTATGACTGGTTACAGAATATTATTGTTTATTAATCACTATACTGTATTTAGGATTCATTCCCCTTAAGGATATTACCACCAATGATCGATCCAGTGGCTCTTATACTTGTATGCTGGGGCTTTTTTTGTTTGGTTGGCTTTTGGTTTTTTTGTACCAGAAATCGAACTCCCAACCTCAGGCCTGCCAGGCAGGTGCTATGCCACTGAGCTAAATCCCTGGCCCTATGGTGGAATGTTTGAGTCATCTGTAAATTTCTAGTGGTGGAATCACTGGCCAGAAGATAAGTGCTTTCAGAATTTGTACAGTTTGGTAGACACAGTCTCCAGCTTGTAACGGCTGGACTTTTTTCAGCTTTATGATGGTGTGAAATTGATGTGCCTTTAGCAGAGACTCTACTTTTGAGTTCTGATCTTTCCCTGTGCTGGGGTATTGGGCAGTATCATCCTGTTCTGACTCTGGGCACTGGCAACCACCTGCAGCTCCCTCTGTTGGTTACACGGAAACAACAGACACTTGTCAGTAAGTGTTTTGCTGAGCAATGATGTGGTGTAGGTTAGGTTTATTATATGAATTTTTGACTTACTATGGATTTATCTGGATATAAATCTCATAAACCAAGGAGCATCTGTGTGAACAAATTTCCTTCCAAAAAGGTTTCATCAGTGTATACCTCCACCAAAATATATAAGAGTAATTCTTTCCCCCATCTTCACTGACACAAACTTTAATTTTCATCAAATTAATAGATAAAAGCAAATGTTATTGTTTTGGTTCAGTTTCTTTTGTTTTTAAAAATCGGAGGTCCTCTCCCGCCCCATTTAAACACTTTGTGTTACCCTTTTATGGTTTTAGCATTTTCTCTAACAAGGCATCCTTCTAAATTGTCTAACAAGTAAAATATTTTGGGGGAGGGCGTTGATCAAGTTCTCTCCTCAGAGTTTTTTCTTTTTAAACTTGGTTGCCTTGGGTTAGTATTTCAATTGATTCCTCCATCTCTGTGCTTTGGCAAGATCTTCTGCAATGGTTTTAATCATTTGATCAGTAGTTTTTTTCAGAATGCTTGCTGTGTTTAGGGCGTGATCCAAAGCCGAGTTTAAAATCTACAAAGGAAAAGCTCACATACTTTAGTTACATAAACATACTAATGTTTCTGATAATTAGTTTCTCCCATTATTAAATATTGCAAGATGGGATTTTTGGAGCATTCTGTTTTCCACACAGTTTATTTCTGTTTTCATGGGTTGGTTTCCTAGGAAATCAGTCTGACATGGAATATATGTGTTAGGGAAAGGGAGAGAAAAGAGATCAGCCCGTGACTGATGAGCATGAGTCAGAGGGTAAGGTCAGCAACCTACTGGGATGTTTGCCTACTGCAGAGAAAGACAAAAGCTCTTGGGGGCATTGGAGAGGGTTTGGACAAAGCAAGCAGGAATACTGAGTGTGTGTGTGTGTGTGTGTGTGTGTGTACATTTGAAAGTGACCTAGGGGTTAGTGTTAGTGGTTTGAAAAAGGAAACTGCTGGCAGCCCTAACCAGAGAATCACTGGAATAGACTCCAGCCCTCCAAGCATGGGCCAGGGGAATCCTGCAACTGAGGCAACACCCACAAAACACTTTCTCCAGGCCATTTCCTTTGGAACCAATTTAGGAATAATATAAACCATGTTGCCACTAAGGCTTTATGTTAATGCTGAGCGCAAATTGTTTTAATCAGAGCATTTCCTTAAACCCCAGACTAGAAAAACTTAAGCTGGCAGTGCTGTGGTCCTTAAAACCAATATACAAGCTGCAAGGATTCTATTAAATACTTTTCTAAGTCCTCACCTTAGATTCTGTTTTTTTGAGGCTATCGAAGTCACATAAGGATTTGCTTCCAGAAATTACGCAGGACTGAAACTGGGGAGGAAGGATTGCAGGATCTGCACTGTCAGTCTTTACATCGCTTCTAGAAAGCAAAAGCACATTGGTCCTGTGTAAAACGCACCTAAAGCACACCTTCCTGTTCAACTCTGCTCTGGTGGCTCTCTGTGTGGAGTCAGGTGTCAGGACTTGAGCACATGACCTCTTCATAGCTCTCCTAGAACTATGGGGCTGAGCTTCAAAACAAGTTTGTTACCATGATCATGATGATTTATCCTTCCACTAGTGGGCTTTTTCTTAGCAACAGAAAAGGCAAGACTCCCCACAACAATTTTTATTTATTTTTAATTATTCTGGGGCCAACATGCTACTTTGAATATTTATAAAATAAATGTGCATACACAAAAAACTGCCAGTTCTAGGCATCTTGGATTGAGATCATTTCAGGACCAGTGAATGTACACAGCAAAAAGGCCAAAGCTGTAGGAAAATAGAAGCACTCCTTTGAGTTAGCAGGCCCCCCCAGACTATCCTATAATTATGACTCTGTCTTAATGTGAGGGAATCCTGGGTCTACACAGGTAGAATGGGAACCTAGGGCCACTGTGTCGTCCAGATTGTGACCGCCTAGCTGTAGGGGGTCTAGTCCTATAGTCTTTGTCAAGAGCACATCCGGGAGTTATTCTTCTCACAGCCATGAGTAGTAGCCCTAAGGGCTGCCACAAGTACATGCCTGTCTGCAGGTCTGTCTTGCAGCTGCCTTCACATCATTCTTCTGCTAAAATTATTTTGGTACATACACTTGTGAGCAAGTTCATCTTTAGAAAGTCTCACTTTGAATACTGTGGCTTCAGAGCCTCCCTAACCCCTCTGCCTCTACTACATTAACATTAATTAGTTGTGCAGTTTAGCACATTGAATCTTCTTCAGAATGAGAAGTGATTCTGTGTCAGGGGCCCTACGTAATAAAAAACTGGCAAGGTGTGGAAGTATGGGCCCGTGAGAAGAGCAAAGGCTTCAGATAGTTATCTGCAAATACCTAATTAGTCACCACTTTCAACAGAATTGGTAACAGCTATTGTTGATAACAACTGAGTATTTATTATGAGCCAAGTCCAATTCTCAGTACTTATATGTATTGACTTCATTCTCAATGAATTTGGAACTGTTTTACTCCCATATTACATAGGGGTAAATGGAGGCACAGAGAGGTTAAGTAACATTCCCCAAGAACATAGGCTACATAGTGATCTCAAGGCCAGCCTGAACTACACAATAAGACACTGTCTCAAAAAGACAAAAAAAAAAAAAAGTGAGTGATTGAAATATTAGAAAGGGTTTGGTTAAACTCATGGTCCTTCAACTTATGCTCTAGGTGATCTTGGTTAGGTAATATACAAACACATTATTTGCACCTCACCAATGACTGGCTATCATGAATACTTACCTTCCTAATGCAGGCTCACATTCATCTTGAAAGGATTGTGAATTCACTCCCTGGGAACATGGCTCTTGTGGTTTAGAACAAGCTGAAAAATGTTAGTTATAATTAAATTCACAGCATCAAAAATGATCCTTAGTTGGTGGGTATGTATCCTTTTCTTTTCAGTATGAATTAAATATTTTCTAAAATTTTAATCATGTAAGAGAAGTGAAAGAAAACAAGGAATTTTCTATCAAGTATTCTAAATTCCTGAAAAAGAAATTCAATTTAAAAGGAGTTTCATCAGCAGAAAAGAGGCCAGGAGTTTAGTTCCCTGAGTGTTCACTGTTGGCATGTTGTCCTTCTTCTCTGGGCTCAGCTACTTTTCCTGACATAAATGGATGGATAATAACTTCCAAGAGGTTGGATACAGGTTCCTGAAATCCTCTCCAACTTTAGGAGAAAGGATCCTAGGAGTCATCAACAATTGTGTTATTAAGGCATTTCCAGAAAACACAGGCTAAACAGAAAAGAAAATCTAGCAGAGTCACCATGGAAGACAAAAAAGCCAGGGAAAGGAAGAGAGACAAGTGGGTGGTCAGGAAATCTGCCTCCTCATTATGAAAGCCTCGTCTCCACTTCTTCCGTCTCTCCCTCCTTCCCCTGTCTTCTCCTCTTTCTCCCTCCAGGTACCTTGTCTTACTTACTCGTGTCTAGTAGCCAGCTTCACACCCCTCTATGGGGTCCCATCAGACACGGGAAACTAGGAGAGACTGTCCCTCAGACAGGCCAGATGGAAGCCAAAAAGTCCAAATTTAGTCATGCTGACCACTTAGCCAGGCAGTGAAGAATAAAGGCACCAACAAGCTCCATCTTAATCCTTTAGTCATCTCCAAATGTAACTTTGAGTCTTATTGAAAATGTAGAAGCTCCAAAAGAGACACGGGCCAGTGGGCCCAGTTCTAGGCCAGTCTACAGATCTGCAGCATCAGACAAAGCACATTGTCTCCCAGATGGTGCTTTCAGCCTCCCGTAACAGCCCACTCCATTTCTGTCAGCTTCAAATGCTGGAAGGCTCCTTATCAGCACTGAAGAAAAGCTGCCTCCCTCTGAGCCACTGTACATTTTTCTAAGGGTGTTCACATATCAGTGACTTAGGTATAGTCCTCATGCATGTTTTGGAATAATGGGTCCAAAGACTGAAGAGATAGTAAAGGAAATTTACCCTGCAGCTTCTGCAGTCTTAGTGACGGTTACTCTTTGACAAATGGGTAGATCTGTCAGCTGCAGGTGGATAGTGGAGGCACCACTGAGATCACTGAGGTAAATAACATGCTTTAGTCTTGGGCCTTGGCATTTGTGAAAGGTAAGAAACATTCTCCTTTGGTTCTCTTATTGCCAGAAGGAAAGAGTTCCGAAGGTGTGAGAGAAAGGATGTGGCCCCTGTCAAAGAGCTGGGCAGGACTATCATTCCGCGTGAAACAGGAAGTGCTGTGTATCCTTTCTTCCCCTCAGTTCCAGTAGCACAGTTTGACCTTGCTTTTAGTACTCACGTTTTGCCCTCAATTTCCTTGATTTGGGTATAAGTCTCAATTGGAAACTCTTAAGAGGGAGAAGCCATCTCTTCAGTCACTTTCATAAATGTTTGTGGGATTTTAATTTTTTTAAAGACAGCCAGATTTTACATTAAGAATTAGCAATATGTTGTCTAAGGAGCAGAGGAAGTATTCATATGCTGACTTTTAGGAGGGAGAATAGTAAAGCTTTGGACATCATTAAAAGTAACAATAATAATGGTGATTGGTCAGTCATTTGTCCAGCCAGAATTTATGATGTGTTGCTGACTTGCACCCAAAGCACTTCTAGCACATGTAGCAGGTAAAGTGCATTCAAAATCCCTTATCCTTGGGTTTTCATATTGCCCGCCCCTGCTGAGAAAGCAGTGGCCAGTGTCCTCTGGGTTTCCCACACTGCCAGGTGGGTTGCTAACATAGATGGGATCATGCAAATATACTTACGAGGTACAGAATTTTTATTTTCATCTAAGGAGCAGCGCTGGACAAAGGTATCTCTTCCACAACTTAAGTAATAGTGTCCTGGGGTGTTGTATCTATAATGAAATTCTAAACAGAAAATATTAAATATATAATTTATAGCCTGGTAACAGCTGTCTCTACTTACATCTTTTGGAGACCCCAAGTCACTCTCACCTTTCAGTGGGTCTTTACTGGAGACTCTTCGAGAATTTTGAATCTCAGTGCCACAATGTCCACATTTATTGTGCTGTGCTCCAGTGCAGGAATCAGAGAAGCTGGGTCCTGTATCAAAGCCTCAAAAAGCCCAAGTTACACAAAAGAAGAGTTTCTTGATAGTCATAAAACGTTGTATGCAGAGTAGAGTTCTAACGTGCACGGTATGCACACCTCTTCCGATGTGTTACCAAGGGGAGCTGCCAGCATAGGGGTAACATTTGTGGTCCCCTCTTGACACTGAGAGATATTTTAATAAGTAACAGTTCCGATATGAAAGTCTCAAAATGTGCCGAGGACATACAGATGCCAAATGAGGGGATCTGTGGGAATCTGACCCAATGAATTGTCAGGCAATCCTGTATTTCTAGTTGTTTTCCAGAGTTGCTCTGATGCATCCACTTTCTCTATCTCATTCCCTATGAGAGCCAAGAGCTTATGTTTTGTCATCCAGGCAACTGGAAAGGTAGTTCTTCTCTATACTATGTTGTTAAACCCATGTGAGAATCTGAAGGTTCACTTTGTCCCCTTAGCCTGAGAGGCTAGCAGCAGAGAGCACATGCACCTGGCACAAGTCTGGAGCTTGTTGGGCAGGCTGGGGGCTGTGGAGGACTCCAGGGGAGGCCAAGATGTAGGAGCACAGGGCTGGCCCAGGAAGCATGTACCTCTGAATCATAAGTGATTGAATTTGGATACCTGGGTTGAAGTCTGGCTCTATCACTGTGACAGTTGAAAATATATCCACAAATTTTTTGCATTCTCTTTAAAAGATGGAGCTGGGGCTGAGGGTATGGCTCAGCAGTTAGAGGACTTTCCTGGATGCAAGAGGTCTTGGATTTAAATCCCACATCAGAGGGGCTGGAGAACAGAGCCTAATTCCTCTCTCTGTAAACCTGGTCTGGATTTAGTGACTCACTTCTGACAAGTATTAATGATGGCATAAAACATCCAAAGGTGGGCGATAAAAGACACTGAGTCTTCCAGGTACTTCTCTCAGATCACTTGCTCTAAAGCTGACTGCTGTGTCATAATGACACACAAGCAGCCGATTAGAGGGCTCATGTGGCGAGGAGCTGACACCTCTCTCCAGAGGCCAAGTGTGGGAAGCAGAGCCTCCCACCCCAGACAAAGCTGTCAGACCACTGCAGCCTCTGCAGACATCTTGACAGCAACCTCTGGAGAGACTCCTAGCCCAACCCTTGTAGCTGAGCCGCTCCCAAATTCCTGGTTCATGATTTTGAGCCATTAAATTCTGGGATGCGTTGTTACACAGCAATAGATAAGTAATCACAAGCTCTTCAACCCTGGCACGTTACTCACCTTCTATGAGCCTCCATTTCCTTGTCTATGAAATAAAGAGAACACTTCCTACTCTAGAAGGATATTATAATAAATGGCATACACTGTATCAACAGTCGCAACCTTTACACTTTTAAAATTGAGCGCCCTAAAGTGTTTGTGTTTGTGTGGCTTCATTTACTAAATATCATAATATACCTCACTTTAGAGACTTGAGGTAGAAATCTAACCCTGAAACAGAGAAAAGCTATCATACAACAGTCAGTCAGCTGCAGATGGATTGGGAAAGACATTTTGATATGAAAATGGCAAATCATTTTTACATTTAGAGCTTCCCAATACTAAATGGGCAGTTTTGAGGATTTTATTTAGAGTTTTAAACTGAGACATTTAGGAAACATTGTATTATATTTTTAAAATATAATAAAGGTTAGAGAATATAATTCAGTGCTAAGGCAATAACAATTAAGAAGCCAGGTATGCTGGTGCATGCCTATACTCCCAGCTACTTGGAAGGCTGAGACAGGAGTATTGCTTGAGTCCAGACATTTAATGTTAGCCTGAAAAACATAGTGAGACCCTCTCTCTAAAAACTGAATAAATAAAAATTATAAATTAACTACATGTTAACAAAATAATGCTTGAATGAAAATAACTTGACTTTTTGAAATTAAAAAAAGGAGAAGATTATTATTAAAGTATGGTGAGTATCTTTACCTGACCGAGTAGCAGGCAGCTGGATTGTGGGACT
Source organism: Hydrochoerus hydrochaeris (assembly GCA_004027455.1). NCBI lineage: Eukaryota > Metazoa > Chordata > Mammalia > Rodentia > Hydrochaeridae > Hydrochoerus > Hydrochoerus hydrochaeris. The sequence goes on along the minus strand of PVLA01004654.1, from coordinate 115,681 downwards.
GGATCTCCATCAATCTATTGCAATATTGGCTTTGCAGGCAAAAGGGAAGACCTCCTATCCTCTCTGAAAGGTCTCAAGGGAACCTCAAGGCCCTCTGATCACACTTTGACCCTTCTCTGATATAGCATCTGGTATAGTAAGTGTTAAATCCACAAAGTCTGCTGTTATTATTTGAAAATGTACTGTCTATAGAGAAGTGAGCATAGAGTCAAGTGAGACCTAACAGCATGCTGAGTTGAAAGCAAGGCTGTGAGAGACAGGGGGGGTGAGTGTATGTGGCTGTGCCAGCTCTCTGGCCACCAGTTTCCTCACTGGTTGGGCTCAGAAGACTTCTCCCACCTACCTGTCACCCAGGCAGCCCTGCTGGGGGCTGTTGCTCTGCTTAAACTACTTTTGGAGAAAGGATTCTATGACTAAAATCATTGAGTTCCACGCTCTGGTGCCCTCTGTTCTCCTCCCAGATCTTTGCTTCCACAAAACATTTATGGACAAGTTGGCAGCAATGCCCACATGGCCTGTGATCTTACCAGGTGAAGTTATGGGTCATGCAGAGAAGAGGATAATGGGAGATTGAAGACACCTCCTGACTAGCTCCACAGAGTCCTATGATTCCAGTTAGATACAGGCACTGACACTTCACCCTCCTTAATCTCATCTGATTTAAATCTATTTAATTATTAATCCCATACATTTGGATATATATATATATATATATATATATATATATATATATATATATATATATTCCCAGTATAGGGTAGTGATATTGGAGTAGCAGGCAGCAACCTGGAGCCTAGCATGAGCAGAACCTCACAGAGAGGTACCCCAAAGGTTGAGTGCCCACACCCCCAGCCCCTCAACCTACCAAGAGTTGCACCTTGGTATAGCGCGTTTTCATGGATGATGATTGAGAACTTGCCACAGTTGATCCTTTTGAGACCATTTCTCTCCATCTTTTGCTTCCTAGTGAAAGGTATATAAGATTTCATAAAATTATGTATATTTCTAATATAGATAGGGAAAGTAATGGCAAACAGAAACATTAAATTTCTTATATCAGAGCCTGGAATAATGTCAGCATGGCCTGTCCTTCTCAACAAAGAGGTCCCCCCATCCTTTTGGAAAGTGTCCTGTATGAAATTGCATCTAGCACAATTTGTCCTGATAAGAATATGTTTATATTCTTTTTTTTTTTAATTGGTACCAGGGATTGAACTCATGACTGCATGCTTGCAAGGCAGGCACTTATGCCACTGAGTTAAATCCCCAAGAATATGTTTATAAAACATTAACAATAAATGTTTTGTTCCACAGAGGATAATACTTAATCATCATAAAATAGAAAATTATGGTATAGAGCTACAAAAATTGATGTTTTCAGGCCGGGGATTTAGCTCAGTGGCATAAGCGCCTGCCTGGCAAGCACAAGGTCATGAATTCAATCCCCCGGTACAAGAAAAAAAAAAGAAAGAAAGAAAGAAAGAAAGAAAGAAAGAAAGAAAGAAAGAAAGAAAGGAAAATTGATGTTTTCCTCACATCTATGGCTAAAACTCAGTTTTTATGTAAAGAAGCTATGCTACATGTCAGTACTTCAGCTCTTTAAGTACTGCCAAATGTATCCAAGGAGCCCAAAAAGTGGGTTTTGTGGGTTTCTGCAGGGCTCTGCCTGTCTGAGTGCATGGAGCAATTTTAGTTATACAGTACAGGATCACCAGGGGGTATCGGAAAGAAGCAAATACAATGGCATTTATCAAGAGACTTCTCTAAACTGTGTGCAATTCCAGCCTCCTTCCTTCCCAGAGATCCTAATTCCTCTAAAGGAATTGTAATAAATCACAGTTCTTAACTAGGCCCTCACTCAGCCCCTGGGATAGAGTAACAGCCCCAGGGAAAATTGCGCATTCAAAGCTTGGAGAGCTTCAAGGCAAAAGAATCCTGGCATAGGGAAACCCACTGATTCTTCATGTTAGGGTATTAACTGGGGGTATTAACTGGTGGCGCGACAGTCAACAAACTCCAAACGCCCAGCTGTGCCTGGATCCTTGGCAGTGGTGATGGTGAGGCTGTGTGTGTGCGGGGGACCCAGCTTGGAGCTCATGGGGTTGGAACTGAGAGCCAGGCCCTTTCCTCTTGGAAAAATATGTTCTTCTCCTGAGTCACATATTTTCTCACACTTCATTTTCTGTCTCCACCCTCCACCCATGCAGCATTCCAACATCTGTTCTCCAAAGTAGAAAACTTGGAACTCCCTCAAGTGAGTGCAGTCCAGTATATGAATTGGTCTGCTCTTTAAAAATTTGTGTCCAAACATAATACCTGAGGGCAGCTCTACTGGAGAAGGTTGTTTTTCAACAAGACAAAGTAGCCAAAATATACTTTTAAATGCAGCATTTTACATCAAAAATAATATAAAAGTATCTAAATATTACATTTACCATATTTACATTTAGGTAAATGTGTGTTATTATTTACATATTATTCAATTTACAAATTGTGCATCACCAAAGTAGGCAAAAGAATACATCTTTCATCAGAGAGATATCTGATCTAACAGAATGAAGAGGATATACATAGCCCTGCCTTCAGTTAATTCCTGCCTCAGGAATTATATGCTTTACCCAGATTTCAATTTGTAAATTATGTCTATCTCCTCATCAGTCCAGCAGGGAAACCACTGACTTGGTTGAATGTGCTTGGTTGTGCTTTTTTTTCCCACCTTGTCCATTAAAAAAGTACATTTAGCTGGGCCTGCAGCATGCCTGTAATCCCAGCACTGAGGAGGCTGAGGCAGAAGGATCCTTGCAAGTTTGAGGCCAGTTTGAGCTATATTGTGAGTTCAAGGTCAGCCTGAACTACATGGTGAGACCCTGTCTTAAAAGAGAGACAGAGACAGAGGAAGAGAAAGAGGGAGAACATTTAGTGTGGAACATTGGTACCTATGTTGGCATTTAAGTGGTTCTGTAGGGTCTGGACCAGGAATTTAGAAGAAAAACATTCAGTACTTTAAATGTTTACTCTAAATATTTTAATTTTAAATGTCAATTTTTGAGGCAAGTTCTCACTAAATGCCTAGGTTAGCCTCAAACTTTCAATCCTCCTGCCTTAGTCTCCTGAGTAGCTAGGATTACAGGTGTGTGCCACCACCAACAGCCCCAAAATGTTTTTATTGTGCTTTAAAACCTTCTTTGAAAATTCAAATTCAGACTTTAACTCAGTAAATAAAAACAGTAGGCCTGGGATGAGTGGTTGAATGAGCTTCTGCCCCTTCTACAGGAAGCTCAGGTCTGACATGGCGGTTTGACACAATGGGCCACACCAGATGACACAGACTCGTTTTTAGCACAGACTCCACGCTGTGTCTTTTTTTAGAGGCAGAAACTCAATAAAACACTTTGGCAAGTGACCATTGTGGGGGTAATGCTTTCTAACAGGGAATGCAGTCATCAGACACTGTCCTTCAGCGTCCATCCAAGCTCGTTGTGCACTTATAAGAGTGGTTGCTAAACAGCTCTCCCCGCGGGACTCCTGACCTCTCAAAGGTGAATTAGCCACGCTTTGTTTAGTCCACCAGGCTGGCACCTCTCATGACTGACTGATGCTACAAATGATTATGAAGTCACATGGGCTAACAGTTAATCTAATGCATGTTCTAAAAATGCTCAGGATCTCGCCTTAGGATTTTACGCATTGGATCTGGGAGATTTCTTGCTTAGGAATAGAAAGAAATCAACCGTAAGAGGAAAGGGGGTTTGTTCCTGGGGTTAGGGGGACTAGGGCAGGTGGGACCCAATTGGGAAGGCTTTGGCTTCAGGAAGCAGACAGAGGGAACTGGTCTACAACAGGAGAATAAGAATCCCCCATCTGGGTGGTGCTCCAAGAGCCCACAGGACCACCAGCCTGTGCTGTAACTGTGATTCCTCACCACAGGTGCTTATCAGATCCTCTGGAGAGATTTAAACCATGGCTGTTACCAGAACTGTGCTCCTGGAGATGCTTACATGTAGGTGAAGCAGAAGCTTGTGCAGTATCTTAAAATCCCCCAGGGACTTTGATTTTTTCCCTCATAAATAAACCACTGCTTAAAAACGACTGCTAGCACATCTGTAAAGTTGGGAGAGAAGCCGGGCTTGGTGCCCAGGTCTGAGACAAGTGCACCCTTCACTGGCCAGTGTTTCCATGACTGCCTGGTGGTATCCAAGACCACCTCCCCACCCATCCTGGGAATGCAGCAGCAGGAAGCCCTCACCATTCCAGGAGTCGGCAGCAGAAGGCACAGCTCGGATTCGGTGCCACCATCTCTGCACACTGCTGCCTTCTCGACGACGCACCGCTGGGGTCCTCCTGCGCCACAAAGCACACACACAGGTGGTTGTGATGGAGGATGTGACTCATCCCTGAGGCTGCACTCGCAGGGCCCAGCGTACAGCACAGACCAGGCTGACTCACCGGCAGGACACGAAGCTTTTGCTAAATGGGCCAGAGGGCACACTCAGCACCAGTGTCTGCTGGCCTGGGCTTCTCAAGGCTTGGGTTTCAAGAAAAAGCTTCAGTCCTGGCCCAGCTTCTTTCCTCCTCCAGATTTTAAAATCTGGGTGCAAATGAGAAACTACCTTTCCCTTAGTTTCAAATTGCTCCACCCTCCACCAGAGGATAAATAGATTTAGGAAGATGTTTTGTTTTTGTTTTGTTCTGCAGTGCTAGGGATGGAACCCAGGCCTTTGTGCTTGTTAGGCAAGTGCCCTACCACCGAGCCACACTCCCACCAGCAGGATAATTTTTAAGTCAATCTCACCACTGGTTAGTAGAGTTCTAAAAGCTTTTCCAAAGAAATGTATTCAGCTATGAACTCACAAGGTTTAGGGAATGCGTATGTCCTAAACAACTGGCTGTGTCCATTTTTAACGCACAATAATTCCACTATTTCACTGAAAGGGCTGACACCTCCCATTGGGTTATTTCTGACTGTGATCTTATGCCTCCTGTAAATTGAAAATAAATGTACTTTTCCTGCCATTATAAACAATGTTGGCACAAATATCTTTGATCACAGAACTTTTTCCACATTTTAATTACTTCCCAAGGAAACATCTGGGCCAGAGGTTACGAACATGTTTGCGTAAGGGCACATTTTTGCCAAATTGTTTTCCCCGAGTTTTACAGATTACAGAGCCACCTGCAATGTGAATGGCTCAATTCTACCACAACTTCCACAGTGCTAGGAATTGTCACTTAGAAATGTTTTTAAGGTAAGGAGAAGTATTGTTAATTAAAGTTCTGTAATTGTGCTATAAAAGAAAAAAGTTTCTCCTTGTGCTATTTATTGGTTGTATTTCCTGTGTGTGACTTTTTAGTTGCTATCCTTTGTCCATTAGTTTTTTTTTTTTTTGAAAGGCTTTGGTAATTTTTTATTGGTAGATACAACTACAGTATTTGCTGATTGTTCCTTAGATTCTACTAGGTGCTCTTCACATAGTGTTTTTCTTATCACTTCTCACCACCCTGCCACACTGTCTGAATTTTAACGATGAATAATCAGAGACCCGGGGAATTTAGGCAAATTGTCAAGGTCACATGGAGAATAAGTAGCTGAGCTGGGTTTGAACCTTGACAATGTGGGCCCTATGCTTGTGTTCTTAATCCTAATTCTGTTCTTTCATGTATTTAGAGCACTTGATAAAATCAAGATTTCAACACAGGACTTGATTTTCTCTTCATATTTTGTCAGTTGTCTGCCTTTAAAAAACATTAATTGTGGTTTCAGCTTTGCAAACATAAGTTAATTGTTGGAGGTGTGAATGGCCAAAAAAAACGATGAAAATAGATTAAATTTTATAAATAGTCAAACATAGATACAATGAGATAGCAGTTTTCAATGAGATAGCAGTTGTCACTTTAGCAGAAGTGGAGAAAAAACAAAACAGTATATGGGGTGGGCTTTAGTTGGAGACACTGACATTCCCATACCCTGGTGGGACCTATAAACTTTTTAACAGACAGTTTATCAGAACACTTGCTATATAATCTTTGAACCACTTACTGCAATGCTAAAATTTCATTCTAAGGAAGTAACCAACTATAGATAAAAGTTTGCAGGTAAATGCTGTTACCTGGAACCATATTTATAATAGCAAATACCTGGAAGAAAAACTAAATTCCATCAATAAAAGATTGTTTAAATGAATTAGAGTATGTCCATATAATGAAGTACACCCCTTACATACAGTAGTAGGTAGAGCAGAGGTACATACATTATTTTAACTGTTCATTAAAATGAAGCTGAAGTGTTATTCTAAGTGAAAAGAGATGGCCACAGTGCTAAATGAAAAATGTAAAATACAAAATAAAACTGGCATTATCCTGATTTTATAAAAACATGTATGCAGGAGAGAAGGACTGTAAAGATACACACTAAAAAACTGGCAATATTTTTCTCAGAGAAACTTTTTCTTTATACTTTTATCTGATTTCTGTGGTAGTATCACATTTATAATTTTACAAATGGAGTTCTCTCCCTCTATTTCTGTGTTTTCTTTTATCATTACTAAGTCTATAGCTTTCCCTTGCAATTGACAATTTAAAACAGATTTGCATTAGCAGAATAGCCGAGGTGTCTTCCACAGAGAACAGGCCTTTGATACTCCTTGTTATCCGCCCTGGCAAGTCTTACCTTTCTAAGCTATTTTTCCTTTACAAAAAGACTTTGCAAACTGTAAACCTCCTTATATTGCTATCATTTTAGATCCAGGGGTTTTAATCCCAGTACTTCTAATTCACTAAAAACAAAATAATCTCTGGAGCTCTTGCTACTCAAAGGGTGGTCTCCATTTCAGCACCTGCAGCTTGGGCAGCACCTAATAGCTGGTTAAAGAGAAATGCAGGGTTGCAGGCTCACCCCAGTCCCATGGAGTCAGCACCTGCATTTTTTAAAGACTGCAGGCTATTCCTAGGCACAGTGAAGTGAAAGAAGCTGGTCCTAAGTCCAGGAACCCCAACCGAATTTTTCCTGAGAACTGAAAAAGTAGGAAACATCACCAGCACTATTGCTTGTGCCATGAGCCTAAGAACCTGAGATGAGAGGTAGCTTAATGGCAGAGCTGGAGCTTAGCAAAGAGAAGCCCTAGAGTCAAACACAAGAACCAGTATTCTCCAGGATGCCAGTTGTAGAATCACATTTGAGTAATTAACAAAATGAATCCAGAACCAGGTCACAGGAAATTGCCCCAGAATCAGAAGATAGCTTAATGTCCTTTTGGTCCGACTGGTCCTGGGAAGCCACACCCCTACCTTTAGGTAAGTAGTTTAAAAGTAAATAAATGAAAGACAAGTTTGCATTATTAGAATCAGTTCTTGAGCCACGTGGGAGCCCGTTTTACTTGGCTTCTCATTATCTGGCTAAGTCTTCGGGAATTTTCCATGGTCCTCCTGGGACCTAAGGTGGACCTATGTGGGGATGGTGTGCATCCTCTGGGCCTCCTTCTCATTTACTCCTCCACTATTCCTGGGGCTCTGCCCCAGGTTTACTCTGGCTTGGTCCAGCAGGCTTGAGTCAGCTTCTCTTATGAGGTCCTAGGATCCCTGGGGTGGGAGCCAGCCCTGCCTGGGGCACTCCTGTCACCACAGCCCCACATGAGCAAGGCCAGGAGGCTGGCCAGGGTGCCTTTGGTTATCTGGGGGCAGCACACACAGGGCTGCAGTCAGGGTTGCTGCACCACTAGAGATGACTCAAAATCACATCGGGATCCCCATGACCCTAAGGCACTGTATCATCCTTCCCAGAGTCCCCTTTCCTCATCCACTTGCCTCCTTAACCCAGGACTCCGATCAAATGTCACCTCCAACCACCTCTGTCTTAGTAAGCTGCCCTCCTTGCTCAGGTCCCATTACTTAGTAGCCATGACAGCTAATGCCCAATGAGTCTGGTCCTGCTGTAAGCACTTTACATATACTCATTTAAATGTCATGACAATCCTGGAGGTAAGCATTATTATCTCCATTATCCAGAGGAGGAAATAGAGCGGCACAGAGAAGTTGCCTAACTCTCCCAAGATCACAAAACGGTAAGTGACAGAGCTCAGATTTGAACATAGCAATCTGGCTTCAGAGTCACGTGGAATGTATTACTCCTGCATCACATTTCTGGTGTTCTACATTCACATTCAATTCTATTTGCTAAGCACAGGTCTCCTTCATAGAAGTGTAAGTATCATTTATCTTCCTTGTTCACATTGCAGCCTGGATACCTAGAAAAGTGCCTAGCATATAGTATCAAATCGTGCTGAATAACACAGGCTAGCAGAAAGCTCTCTCTTCAGGACTATTTCATCAAAAAGTTATAGAATTATTATTTCACAAAAGTTACCGTGAACTGGAACCAAGGAGAGAAGTGCAAATTGAGACCTGAGGGAGCCACTGGGTAGATGGCCATGCTGACTTACCAGGCTCCCTCACACCACCTTAAACTAGCACAGTTCAGGCCTAGCAAGAGGATGTGCTGTGAACCCTGGGGATTGCTTGGGCAGCACTGAGATCTGAAATTCATCAGTGGCTCTGGGTCCCTGTATGGAGACTTCACTATAAGAGGCCTTCAGCCAGAGAGGTTCAAGGTACAAAGACGAGTACTAGGACAGAAAGAAAAACCAGACCCAGTGCTGTGGGAACCCAAAGGCAGGATGAAGAATTCTGCTTGCAGTGGGAGCTGGCTATCAAAGATACATAAACACCTGCCTCCGAATGGCCTTGAATGGAGGAGATTTTGCCAGGCAACAAAATGTTTGGAGGAGTTAAACACATTTCCTTGGAAGAGCTAACATTTACATAAATCATCTCATCTTGTTAGTTTAAACAAAAACCTTGTTCAAGTTTTGAATGTCAGCCTCAGGTCGTGTCTTCAAATATTGAATGAAATTGCACAATTTAAGGTAATTTATTTAAGACTTCCAGGAAGATGGTGGAGTTGTGGGCAGCAGAGAAAGAGCCTCTCTGAGATTTGTTGTCCACACACTAGAATACAGCAACATGAGGAACAGAAGGAGGGAAGTGGGTCCCCTGGACCCAGAAAGGATCTGAAGTGAGACTTGAAGCCCACAGAGAGAGGTAAGGTAATTATTTAGATGACTCACTGTCTCCACATTGAATTTTAATTTAGTCTAAAATGTTCTGATAGTTCAGTCTATAAAAGCAAAGTGTAATTGATTTGAATTTCAACCCTATATATAAAGATAATCCAAAAGAACTTCGCTTGAGAGAAGGAAAATGCAAAAGTAGATCCAGAGGAAATAATTACTTTGTTTAGTGTGCTAGTCTTTATTTAGAAGATGGAGTGCAGAACTACTAAGGAATTTTTTTTTCCAGTCACAATCCATGAAAGTTTTGCTCCTATCCAGAAGAAATAGCTCTTCAGTAGTTTATTAGTTTAAACTGCACTGCTACATCCTAAACTAATAAGAAGTTTCAAAATCCAACATTTGAAATAATTTCCAATTTTTATAAACTGATTCCATTTTAAATAATATGATTCATGGAACTTTGGAAAGTTTTGTTTTGTTGAAATAGTAAAATAGAATTCATAGCTGGCTGCAGTGGAGCATGCCTGTAATTCCAGCACTTGGGAGGCTGAGGCAGGAGGATTGCTGTGAGTTTGAAGCCAGCCTGGGCTACACAGTGAGTTCAAGGCCAACCTGAACTACATAGTGAAACCCCATCTCAAAAAAAGAAAAAAAAAGAATTCAGCAAATCAATGCATTAGGAGTCTACATATGCACAAACACTACCTTTCCTGGCACAAAATTAGGCTTTAGGTTTCTGTATTACCTCATTTGAGGATGAAGAGAATGTGGATGCCAAGTCATCTGGGATGGTTGAAGAATTCACAGGAACAAAGAGAATTGAAGTATATTTGCTTTCATCAATTTTCTCTTTCACGTCTTCAAGTAGCATCTCCAATTTGAAGATTTCACCTTCTACTTCTCTGGGTAAACATAAACAAAAAGGCATCTTCTGGACTATGTAGTCAGTGTGCTAACTATGGCAACAGTTCTTGAACATGGTAGTGATCTATATTATTAGCGCAGCTTGGCTTCAGGTGGAAGGCATGACGGACACCTGGCTGGTGTTCTGTTTATAGTTTCACTCCTAGGTCTTGGGCTCTAGTGTCCATTTGGTGTTCAGGAGCTGTGTACCCTTTGGTGAATCACTTGTCTTTCTGGGTCTTCAGCTATGCCCTGGGATAACAATACCTCGCTTATCTGTATCCAATGATGTGGTCCCTTACAGTTCTAAAGGCTGTAATTCCATGGAAATAATTGTTACACGTATTTTGAAAGAGGGTGAACTTAAAATGTATGAATAATTAATAAGCTTATAGTATAAGAACATACTTTATCCAACATTCATCTAAATAACTGTCTGTTAAATAGGAAATAAAGTGAAAATTAGAGATAATTTACTACTGGATAGTCAGTAGGAAACTATATGAAAACCAACATAATGCAGTTAAACCAGTACTTGGGAAAATTTAATTCTCTCTCTCTCTCTCTCTCTCCTTCCCTTCCTCTCTCTCTTTTTAAAAAGAGATAGGATTTTATTATGCTGATAAAACTGCCCTGAATTCTTGGGCTCAAGTGATCTAATGTCTCAATTTCCTAGTAGCTGGGACTACAAGCTTGAGCCACTGCTTTTACCTTAACCGAGGCTTTGTTTTTTGGTGCTGGAGGTAGAATATAGGGCCTTGTGCATGGTAAGTATGTGCTCTACAACTAAGGAACAGTCTTGGTCCTACAATTTCATTTTTTGTTTTGTTTTTAAGGTACTAATGTTAGGCGTGGTGGTGCACACCTGTAATCCCAGCACTCAGGAGGCTGAGACAGGAGGATCACTGCAAGACCAAGGCCAACCTGAGTTACAAAGTGAGTTCAAGGCCAGCCTGAACTGTAAAGCAAAGCCCTGTCTCAAAAAAAAAAAAAAAACAAACTATTCAAAAAAGTTCAATAAACTGAATATTCGTAACAAGAAGGCAGAATGAAGAGTACTATATAAAATAAATCTAGAAAAATGCAGATACTTATAAAAGTACAATAAATGAAATTTAAAAGAATTTGATCAATAAAGTGAAATATTTTTCCAAAATATCTGTGAAAGAAATTCAGACAAAGAAATATAAATCACATTAAGAATGAGAAAGGAAAAATAAGAAAATCAATTTAAATCAGAAGGGACTGAATGACTTCATATAATACAGTTTAATACCCAGGCAAAATGGGCAAGTTTCTAGGAAAATACAATTATTAAAGTTTGTTCAAAAAGTTAAGAAGTAAAAAAAAGACCAGAAGAAAAATACCAGGGAAAAGTGGAAAAGATAATCAAAAATCTACTCTTAAGATGGCACAAGTTCAAGTGGGATTACAGGAGAATTGTACTAAAACTAAGTAATATTGCCCATTATTCATTCATCACTTCTAAGAAAAAAAGAAAAAATTTCCTGACACACTCTATACTTCAACATTAAGATATTTATTAACATATTATACTACACTAATAGGTCACAGTAGAAAAACTATATATATTTCTAAATCTCATTCGATTTAACATTTTCCTAAATTAAATAGTAGCAACCACTCCAATTCTCAAAAACTAGAAATGAAAGGAAATGTCCTCACTGAAGCTGATCTGCTTAAACTGCAGTGACCATCATGCCTTAGAGAATTCCTTTCATTCTTAGGAACATGAGAAGAATTCTCTCTTTCACTAGTATTATTTACATGGTATTGTTCCGGCAAACCTAGCAAATGAAATAAAGCAATTAAAAAAAAAAATATATATATATATATATATATAATTATAAGGAAGAAAAGAAAGTATAAATATTCAGGGAGGAAAATCTCCACCATTATTTTTAAATGCAATGATGGTCATTCCTAAAAGCTAAGATGATGAAGTGAAAATCAACAAAACATTAAGAATAAAATTACCTAAGTACCCCATAGAGGTCAAATATACTTTTTTACATTTCCTAGAGAAATCATCTATATCAGAGAAAACATCTATTAACCAATATCAGAAAAACTGCAAAATAATTAGGAATAACCAATGAATATACAAAATCTATATGAAGAAAATGTGCTGTTGGATGGGAACAGTTACTGCAAAGATCTTAATTCTTCCCAACCTAATCCATAATAAGCTCAATGCAATTCTAAATAAAAATGTTCATGGAATTTTATTAAGGAAACTTGATGGGTTGACTATGAAATTTATTAGTGAGAAGAACATTGCAGCAGTAGTAAAAGAAACTTTTAAAAAGAATAAACATTTCAAAATAGAAACTGTAGTAATTTAAAAGTACATGGATAATGTAGAAATAGCAACAGGACAGTAAGAGAACAGGCCCAGTCCCACCTGCACACAGAGGTTCTGTATGTGACGGAAGTTCCTTTCCAACCAGTGGACAAAGGCTGTCAGTGGCAAGACAAAGGGAAACTAAAATTATTAGAAATATTGGAAAACACATTTTAATCTAGCAGGCTGATGAGAGTGAAGCAAGGAAGAAGGAGAAACTAATAATTTAGGAAGTGAAAAAACAGGGCCAGGGATTTAGCTCCGTAGCACAAGTACCTGCCTGGCAAGCTTGTGGTCATGAGTCTGATCCCTGGTACCAAAAACAAAACAAAACAAAGGTCAAACAACAGAACAAGGCCTGCAGGTAGACAACCAAGAGGAGCTCAAGGACATGGCTGTTTTGGAAGGGAAGTAAATGAACAAAAAGGAGAAAACTGGGAGATGGAGAAGACATTTTCAAGAGAATTCTCGATCATTTCTATGTACCAGAAAACAAGATTGCACACTAAAAATATCAGAGAGAAGAGACTAAAATGACTATTGGACTACATTCTGGTTAGCAAGATGCTTACACAAACAAATATTTTTACAAATTGTCCGTGTGTGTGTGTGTGTGTGTGTGTGTGCGCGCGCGCGTGCGTGTGTTGCTGGAAGTTGAGCCCAGGGCCTCAGGCAGGTTAGGCAAGGATTCTGCCACAGAGCTACACCCTCACATTACCTTTTAAACATTATAATAAGAAAGTTTTAATAAGACCACAGCAACTGGTGGAAACAAGTGATTATTCAATACATTTGTAGAATTCTTGTCCCTACAACATTATCTACTTTAGCCTAAACTAAACATTTAGAAGATTCTTGGCACTTCAAGACCCAAGGAATATGTGGGATTCTACCTATTGTGTGTTGGTCCATGTGGAAATGAGACCAGGCTTGAGCGAAAGTGGCTTTGCTTGTCCTGAGGTGGCTTTAAGTGAGTTTGGGGAGAGGCTGCGTCCCTCCCTTTCCTCAGTGTTGAAAGCTTCTCCCGTATATGGGGTATAATTGCAGTTAAAACTCTTTTGATTTATATTCATGCCAAGCAGTGTGGTTGTAACTAGGATATAAATAAAGTGTTGTATAACTTTGGTTTCAATGTGCATAGAAATGATGGTCCAAACAAGAGATTCTTTGGAAAATACATAACACTTATTTTATTGATTACAAAACAAGAAAAAGGCAGAAGAGTGTGGAGATCTCTTTTTCCCACGGTAAGGGCAGGGGGGATGTGCTTTTGGGAAAAATCAGTATTAAAACCTCATCCCTGATGTCTTATTACTCAGTTTTGAACTAAAGGTACACAGAGGTTCCATTCATTTTGGAAAAGTAAAATTGTACCTCAGGAAAAACACCTCAGGATGCTAGCTGTGAAGCATAAATCATTGAAATATTTTGGAATCAAGAATGATTCATGCTAAAATGCTATGTGTAGAAAGAGCAAATATTAAGTCTACTCACTGGATTCTTTTAATTCATACCAGGAAATTAAATGGAAACAATCTGAGCCTGGGGTTCTGGAATGCATCTTAAAATTATTTGGAGTGGAAAGAGAAGAGAATGATTCTGTAAAATTGGCCAGTTGGAAACTTTGAGAGTTCGCCCAGGTTTTTAATGTGAACAAAATCAAGAATCATTTAGCTTTAAGCTTTAACATTTTGCCTTTACCAGGATTTGTGGTCTCTCACTACAAAATGAACCAATTTTACGATTCTCTCCTACTCATTGCTTTTCGGAGTTGTCAATGGATGGGAAAGAACAGAAAAGACCAGAAAGGAACAATCAAAGCAGAAGTGAGGTGAAATGGAAGAGGGAAAGGGAAAAGGTACTCAGCAATTAGCACATGAGCATTTCTTGGGCTTTCTATTGCTCTTTGATGTCTCAGAACCAATTGAAATAACATCCAACAAAATGCAAAATGGGGCACAGTACCTCTGACCCAGGAGACAGCTGTCCCATCTGGCTCAGTTCCCAGCACAGGACCATACACTCGATTCCATGCAACTTGTGGCATGAGGTGCCACTTTTTGCATTGATGACACAGATTTTGCTGGACCTACATCAGTGGCTTTCCTAGTACTAAGTCAGCAGCTACTTCAGAATCCCACCAGCAAGAGGTCACCTTTGACCCTTCCACCTTCCACAGCTCATTTAAACCTGACCTTTCTGGATCAAAGTCATCAACCGCTGGGGTTTTGTGCTTGTGGATTTGCTGCTGCAAAGTCAAGTTCTCCTTGGTGGCCACAAATTCCTGCTGCAACACTTCAAGATGTCCCTGCAGTTGCTCCAGCACCTGTGGCAGTGAAGTTACTGGAATCATTCACAGTGTGTGTGTGGAGTTGTTTTCCCAAAACACAGTTGCAAGAGTGCCCTACAGTAGTGTTCAACTGAAGGTGCCACTTCCTCACAGCTTCTGACATTTAAAATACAGACAACTCAAGAGTCACATGGACATCCACAACACCCTCAGAGCACACAGCTGAAAAGTACATAATCCTGTGTATTTACAAAGTGCTTTCCCATTCCTTATTTAATCCACTCATCAGTGTTGAAAATGGTGCAACATAGACTTTATAAAGAAGGAAACTGGAACACTAAAAAGTATGACTGAAGCTGTATAGATCTTAAAAAGAACCAAAGTCAGAAACCCTCAATTTCTGCAGCTGGGGAGGAAGATCAGGGAGGAACAGCAAGAAGATTTAGCCTGAGCAGTGAGTGATGCCTTCCAGATGCAGCACACACAGCCTCATGCAGACGACTGTCTAACCTGTGCTGCTGCAGTCATGTCTTGAAGATGCAAAGAGATTCAGTGCCACATCCCAGTCCCTAAACTCTCCCTGAGCCCTGCCTACGTCCTGCCCTGGAAGCATGAGACACAAAACATGTATCGCACACTGTCCCTGCTCTAAAGGGTTTCATCCACTGAAAGAAGAGACTGTAGGTTAGACTAGTGTGGCAAGCCCATCGGAAAAAAGTGAGACTCAGATCAGGTTTACAGGATGCTCAGAAGGTCCACACTTGGCAGCATCCATGAAAAGGAGATTAAGGGATGAATTGGAAAGACCCCACCAAGGGCAGGAGTATATAGCACAGTGAGGAAATAAGGCCAGACACAACAGGGTTCAAATTCGGATTCTGTCACTTACTAATTGAATGATTTTAGTCAATTTGAAATCCCTTATGCTTGTTTTCATCCATAAAATGAATATAATATCTCTCATTTTATATCGTGGAAATTAGATGACATAATTATGTCAGGAGCATAGTGCCAGTTCTCCCCTGCTTCCAATCAAGTTATGCCCCTATAAAGCCACTGTAAATTGAATATATTGTAAGTAGAAATACGCTGAATACATCACAAGTTGGTCTGGCCATAAATATGTTCTAAATACTTGGTTGGGTGAAATACAGAGTTCATTTCATAATAAGGTGCTGCACAGCTCGTGTTGCTTGCTGATGGCACACTGCAGAGTACAGCGTTGGTTAGTCACCCTGGGGATCACATGGCTGACTCAAACCACAGACTGACACCGTAAGGAGCCACCTTTACTGTCCTCACTCCTATCAGGAATTTCCATTTAGCCTCTAACAACAGGAAGGAGCTTCCTGAATTGAGGCTTCTAAAGGTTAGTGCCTTAAACCAGTTCTCCTTTGCTTTGCCTTTAAAATTCTATGCTCTTTCAGTTCCCCAAATCCTGGCTGTTGGCAGACCTTTATTATTTACTCAGCCCCAGCAATCTGCCTTCCAGATACGCCACCTCGTTGAATCTGGGCTTGCCGAAGAACCTTGTGACCTCTGATTGCCAAATCCAGTGCCCCTCTTATTTTCCTTCCTTCCTTCAACATTTGATGGTAAGGCCCACTCACCTCTCCTTAGAGCTCTCTTTTCTCTTTGTTTCAACAACAGCTTAGTCCGTCAGGCCTATTTCTGACTTCTTGGGTCCTTCCCTTGGGTCTCATTTATGCGCCATTCTTCTTTCCCCTGCCCTGTGGTTGCTGTTGCCTGTGATTCTGTCCTTGACCCTCTTCACATCTCTCTCTGCCTGTTTCACATGGGAAATCTCATCTACACCATGACTTCAAACCAAACCTAATTACCTCTGAGGCATTGCTATTATTGCCTGCTGGACCTCCACACTTAAATGTCCTATAGAGACCCCCAAACTTAAAGTGCCCCCAAACTATGCTTCATATCTTGTCCATCTGCTTCTCTGAAGATGATCCTCCATTTTTAATCATAATCTAGCCAGAAATCTGTGCCTCATCCAGCTTGCCCCTTTCCTATTTCCATTCCTTTCAGTCTGTCACTACTTTAAACCCAGAGACTTTCTCCCCTCCATTCCCACGATCATCCTTGGTTTAAGATCTCCTAACCCATGCTGGATGAAGGCTCCGTGATCAGTCGACCTATAGTCATGCTTTCATGATGCTTGCTGTCTCTCTGCTTTAAATTCTTTCATGTTCCCATGACCCAAACTCAGGAGAAAATCTAAGCTCCTTAGTATGACTTAAAGGCCTTTATGATGTGGTTCTTATCCACCTCTGTAGTTTGCCCCTTTCCACTTCACCACAGATACTCCGAGCTCCATCTGGTAAATTATAGGGCCACACAGAACCTCACAGTAGCAGCACATCCTGGCCCCTGCACCATTGCACCTGCTGCTTCCTTTCTCTAGAAAACTTTGCCACTTATTCTGCCAAGCTTATCCTTTTCCTCCAGCAATGCACAAACCACAAGTCCCTTCCAGGAAACCTTTCAAACTGTTCCATCAAAAGCAAGGGCGTGTCTCGTCTAGGCTGCCATGAACAACAACCAAGACATTTTTCAAGCTTATAGTTATTTGCTTAACAGACATTTTTCAAGCTTATAGTTATGTGCTTAACAATCTGTTGTTTCTAAGCCACTTGAAAAAGAAATACTTGTTTGTTCACCTCCAAATCTCTTGTTCCTAGGACAGGATCTGGGACATAGAAAGTGCCTCAGAAATGTTCATGGTGGGGCTGGGGATATAGCTCAGCAACACAGCACCTGCCTGGCAAGTGCAAGGTCCTGAATTCAATTCTCAGTACCCCTCTCAAAAAGAGAAATCAATGAATGAATGATTCAACTAATATGACGTGTAAATGAATAACCAACTGCATCCTTGCATCTGGGTTTGCCCGGGTTTTGTCCCTCCTCTGGGATGTCTGCAGCACAGCCTGACTTGAACCTTGAGCATGTCTGCATCAGGACTTATGGCCACTTGCCTTATTGTTTACCCAGTGTCCCAAAATGCATCTCCTGCCCATTCGTAGTTCTCCCAGTCTTGGTCTTTCCCCTCGCTTGCTCCATCTCCTCTTCTTATGACCACAGTATTGACCACAAAGTCATTACAGCGACAATGTAACTTAGCAATTTGATTAAATGCAGCAGCAAGCAGGGATGCGAAACTAAAAGACTTTAACCTGAAAAGCAGTGCTTCAAGTCTGACCTTAAATGTTTTCCAAGTCTTACCTATTGAGGAACCAAGTACTAGCAATTTTTATAACCTACATCTACAGAAATCCATTCGCTATGGGTCACCCTTTATAACAGTTCTTCTCTAGAACATGGCATGGTCCCAGATTCATTATGAGGTGACTGATGAAGTAACAGATCCCCAAGAAAGAAAGAGTGCCAAATGCATATAGAAACATAATTCTAAGCTATTGTAGTCCCAGAAAATAATATATTTTAATTTTCAGCCAAACATTTCTTTTTTTTTTTCAGCCAAACATTTCTTACCATCACATTTCAATGCCTGTGGTAAGAAAACATAGTGCCATGAAGTTATTTATATTTACCCATCTGAACATCTCTAACAAACATTTTAAAAATTAGATAAAATTCATTACCAGTTTTTTGTCTTGCAAATGGCAGAGAGAGTTCTGTTGTATTATTTTGGAAAATTCTTGTATCTGCAGTGAAAAGATGTGATATTTCATTAGTGGCATTGTCTCTGGTGTTTAAATTTACTGATAGTTACTTTTAATGTTTAGAATCACATTAAAAGTAATAAGCTTTGAATATATTACCTTAGTCTTCAGTTGATCTGTCTGTTCTTTTAATTTCTGATATGTCTGTTTCCCTTGGCATATATTTTCAAATATGGAAGAAGAATTTGAGGAACAATCTTTCTGAGAGGCCGATATCAACTTCAAGAGACTCGTCTCTGATTCTAATCCTATATGAGAAAAAGCAAGCTCTGCCTACCATTCATTTCAACTTACCAAAGTTTTATTAAGCAGTAAAGAAAAAAGATTGTGGTAGTCACTTCATTCTGCTATTTTAAAAAAAGTTTTCAAACTATCTATTTAAATCAAAGAAGTTTGACAATGCCAGTACCTGTGAGAAGTTCTTGGTGGATGTGCTCTGTAGACTCCATCTGCACAATTAAAGGATAAGAAAACATTACTGCTGAGTTTGGCCAAAGCCACCATTATCCAGAACGCCTTGATGTGCTCTGGTCTTCGCCGAGGCAGCCCAGTGCTGTGGTCATGAACTGGGACTGGGATGCTGAGGCCAAATTCCACTCTGACTCTTATTTGCTGGGTGACCCAGGCAATTACCTCATTACAGTCAGCCTCAAATTGCTTGGTGATAAAATGGGGATAGTAAAGAATTTAACTCATGGGATTCTTATGAGGGTGGAATGTTAACTAATTGTCATAATATTAGGCATATGGTAAGTCTTTAACAATACATATCAGTCATTAAGATCATTTTTGATACCAGTGTGTGAGTCATTCCAATATTTCTCCTAAAAATAGACCAGAAGACCCATGAGGGCAGGGATCATTGTTGATCTTGTTACCAACTCTGTTGCTGGTACTTTCACTGACACCATTATTCCAGGAATTACGTAATATGTATTAAATTCCAAAATGTGTGTCAAGATAATGATTGATTTCTGCTCAACACAGGCTAACTGGACAGAGGTTTCCGTGTTAGAGTGACTCACTTGGAGGTTCTTCTCATTATTCCCAATACATAAACCTCAGAAACATGAATGCCTACAACCTAAATGGCAGTGGTCAAAGCACTGGTCTTTGTGAATCTTTGGTATAGGATGAGTATAAAACTGTAGGATCCAGTTCTCCAATCTGAATTGACAAGGACTAGAAAACAGCAGATACCTGATTCCAGAGTCCTACTTCCAGGGGGACATGGTCCTATATCCATTCTGCTCCTACTAACCACAAGGTACTGAGAATAGAGCACAACGCACATGTTCCTTGTAAGCAAAACAAGAAATCCTGAGACTTTCCAATATCACAGGAGCGTAGATAGCTCTAAGGCTTTGGGAAGCAGCTTCATCATGGCCAGGTGGCCCCACAGGTGTGCGTGGATGTGGTTTCTGCTGAAATTTCCCAGAGTGATCAGTTAAGAGATGGAAATAGAAACGGTCGGACAGTGCTGTTCGGTCCAGGACATTCTTTATATAAGGCCTAAAAGAAAGACAATACAATCCTAGCAAGCACTAAAGAACTAGAAAGTTACATTAATGATTAAGGTGAGTTCACTTTACTACTGAACCTCAAATAATTAATGACAGCCTGATTCTCAGCATTTTGGGATGTTGGGTGGAGATGGGACTATTGGATAGGGGGAAAGGGGAATAAGATTAAAAGTATTAACAAAGTCTTACACTAAACTTAATTGAGTAACTAAAGGAATAATGTACCTAAGGCACCAACGTCAGTCTTTTTGAAAATGTTAGGAAAGGTGAAGATAAGGTTGCTACCCTCCAGAGGCTTCGAATCTAGTAGGAGAAACAAGCACCTCTAGATTATTAACGAGCCAAAGCAGGCTGAAATAAATGCCTGACAGAAGCACTCAACAAGCAAGAGTGGCTGTGCAAAGTCACATGGTCTGAGGGGACCTGAAAGAGTCCGTGAGAACGCACAGGTCTCTGATGAGTTGAGATGGAATTTTCACACAAGCTAGGAAGAGGTGATAAGCTTCAGAGCCTGGAAAGAGATTCAGGATCAGCCAGATAACTATGGACAACTCCCAAGAGTGGAGTTGAGTTTAAAATGGTAAAGTTTAAAAGAATAAATGGGGAGGCCCAAATTCCAACTTGAGGAATTTGGATCTTACCCTCTTAGGTATTTTTGTGAGTACGGCTCCTAATTTTTCTCTAAAGACCACCACTGGCTAGGCCACCACCCCAAGTAATTTAGGGCAGTGGAGGTGAACCTATAGCATGCGTGCCACAGCAGGCATTGAAAACTCCAAAAAGTTCACCATCACTGATCTAGAGGGTCCGATGGGACCTCAGAGCTTGAACTGCATTCAATGCACCTTCCAAAAAGTCACCTTGACAGAGATGGGCAGTGGCCCGCAATATGCTTATAGACTATTTTCATTTACCTGTTTGTGTTGTGAAGGTTCTGTAAATTTCTCTTTCTCCTCTGGTTGCTGCTTTTCAACATAGTTTGACCTAGACAGGTTTTCCAAAATGTCTTGCACAATTGTTGATTTATTTCTCAATTTAGGAGAAAAGTTGGCTTGTTTAGCTATTGTAAGTGACTTACGGATTAGGTTGTTTTTAGGTATTTTCACTTTGGGAGCAACCTTAGAGAAATATGGGAGCTGGTAATGAACTTGACTTCTGCCATGTTTGAACACATGACTTGAGATTGCTTTTTCAGTCAGTTGTTCCTGGGGTCCCTGCCCTTCGCAACTATTTTGTTTATCACCTAGATCTGTGATTTTTGTTAGAAAATTTGAATTTTCTTGATGGCTGCTATTTCCAACAGCTACTAACTCTTCTAAATCAGAAGAATTTGGAGAACAACTAGGCTTCCTGCTGTTTTCACCATCCCTTTTAGGGCTGAGTTGGTCAGTGAATTCTGGGGTTTGTTCTTTTGAACAAAAGTTCTTAACATAGCATGAAGAAGTATTTATAATAATAGCCACTTCATCAGTACTATCAGCATTAGAGGTCTCTGGGAGAGTTTCACAGTCAGTGCCTTGACCTCCTACAAATTTCTCCTTAGAAAGATGATGGAGCAAAATGTCAGAAATATTTGACTTTGAATTATCTTTTTCATCAGCCGAAATATGAGGTGTCATAGAATAATTTTTCTCTTTATCACAGTTTTTATCGACAACAAAATCATTTTCAGTAATTTTGCCCCGAGTCATGGCTGCAGCTATATTTGGGCAAGTTCCTAACTTTTCTTGATCTGAGATACCAAGGATGTTATTTTTTGAGATAAAATTGCCATCATCACACATCTGCATTTGGGAGACAGTGTCATCATAAGGCAGATCCTCCTGTTGTTTATAAGTTGTATCTTCTGAAAAATCATCCATGATTGTCTAGCCTGGTACCTCTTGTCTTCTGCTGCCTGGTCTTAGTGTTCTTAATTGTCACAACAGATCTTCTGGTTTTCACGGAGAGTCTTCATTTTATGTCCTAATCTATAGGAAATGAGAACAGCCTCCATGTTAAATACATTAGAATAATGTTTGACGCTGTGCTTATTCTGATGTTTATGCCAGAATAAAATGGATATTTTTGTTCATAAAATTCATCTGTAAAAATGCAGACAGAAAGTTCAATCAAGAGTTCACTCATCCTAAATACAGTGTAATAATTTTTAAAACTGGGGCATATTATAGTTCTTGTTCATTAAATGTAGAAGAAACATTGATCTACAGTTAGTGATCAAATATTTTCCATTCTCTCCAAATACTATTTGGTATTTGTTCTCCCAAAATAAGAGTTTTGAATGGTGGTATAGGATTGTTGGAAGTACTGTGGCCATCAGTCTTCCTCTTATCACTAGCGGGCGTCTATATCCTATGCCACTGAAAGCGGGTTTGGTTCAACTGAACCAGAGAACCAGAGAAGATAATCTCTATCTTCTCTTTTCTGATACTTAGGAAGAGAGTTTTATTTGATAGCTTCTTGGCATTTTGGCTAACATTAGCTGTAAAAACAGTTTTATTTTTAACTGACACATAGTAATTGTATATATTGGGGTCCAGTGTGATGTTTTCATATATGTATATAAAGTAATCAAATAGATGAATTAGCACATTCATAACCTCAGACATTTAATTTTTGTGGATAAACATTCAAAATCCTCTCTTCCAGCTCTTTCAAAGCATAACCATTGTTAACCACAGTCAGCCTTCTCTAGAACATCAGAGCATAAGTCCTCCTATCCTAACTTGAAACTCATAACCAAACTTTCCCTACCCACCTCCAACCTTGGCCTCTGCCAACCACTATTCTGTCTCTACTGCTATGGAATCAACTTTTTAAGATTTCACATAGGAGTGAGATATTGTGACACTTGAGTTTCCCTGCCTGGTTTACTTCATTTCACATGATGTCCTCCAACTACTGCCCCACATTCTGCTACTTTTTTCATTTGGACTCGCCGGTCCCCTTCTCTTGATTTTCCCTAGTGTGTCTGAGAAAGGCAGAAGTATGACCAGGGAGGACAAATAGGACTTTTTACATCTGGAGGCCATTCTGCAGCCACACAGTCCTCTTTTAATTAGAGCTTGGGCAGGAGCTTCTTTGGAGAGGCTGCCTTCCCCTAAGCTGCCCTGTCCAGCTACCACAGTCCAGACAGTGTGGTGGCAGCAGTTCTGAGGAGGCTCCTGAAAATGGTCAGAGGAAAGCCAGAAGCCATTCAGTATGAGTCAGTTTTATTTTTTAAAGAAAATTTAAGTCACCCTTTTGGATATCTCTTTGATCTGTGAGCTTTTGAGACAACTACTTAGGGGTAGTAAAATTATCCCAAGTTTTAAGAGGAGTGACTGAGGCTGAGCCTTGAGCTTCAGCCATGTTCTGAGGTTTACTGGCTTGGGTGGACATTGCCACAGGCCCCCTTCCCTGGCCTAGCCAATAATGAGGCTGGGAGAATGGATCTGCGAGTCCTTCCTCATCCAAATTTGTATGCTCTAGGAACCTGTGAGCTATTAGTTAACCTCAAAAGCTAAAATAATATGTTTGATGAAAAAACTGAGCAAAGAAAAAAGGGAGTAAAAACTAAATGTGGTAAAGGCATCTGTGAAATATGATACAAAAATCATAGTTTGCTAGATAACATGCTAGTGTTAGAGAACTCAAATTTTTAAAAATTATTTGAAGGGATGGGAAGGGAGAATACAACCCCAGGATATTTTACATCAATTCAAGAGGCTGGTGTTTACTATGCAGTGAAGGAGTCTGCTCTTCATGAACAGAATTGTAGGTTGCTCCAAACTAAGTTGAAGAGCTAGGTAAAATGCCTCCTGGGGAAGTCAAAGAAATGGTAGCAAAGCTGAAATCAACAGACCTGGGTTTGAATTCTGCCTTCTCCATTCATTAACTGTATGTCATCTGGCAAGTTTTTAATTGTTCTGAGTATCAGTTTATTCTTCTAAAAAAAATAACAATTATATCTGACCTACAGGATTTCTGGGTGATGAAACAAGGTAATGCAGGTAAAGTACTTGGCATGGTGCTTGACACAGAATAAGGATTTAATCCATGGTATTTTAAAATAAATTTTAAAAGCCAAAATTAATCTTGGTGTTGGAATACTAAAGAATGTCTGGGAGCAGAAGACTAGCCACTCCTACTCCTAAAGTGCTATTTAAAGGATAAAGGAAGGAATTCATATTTATAAGAACATCTCTAAAACAGCCTTTTTTTAAAAATCAGTATCGGGGATCGAACTCACGACTGCGTGCTTGCAAGGCAGGTGCTTATGCCACTGAGCTAAATCCCCAGCCCTCTGAAATAGCCTTAAAAATATATAATGAGTATATTATTTAAAGGTGGAAAAACACTCAATAATTTAAAATAAAGCAGAGTCTAATTTTTGAGGTTAAAAAAGTATATTTAAATATCTATAGGAAAAAGAGAAAAAGAAGACAAACTCTAATTTTACAGGACTTTTAAGGACCTAAGCTACAAAAAGTCATATTAGTGCACTCTTTATATTCAGGGGACTCATTGCTGGACTCCAACCCTTCTCTTGTTAAGGAAGAAAATATTGTGTTGGCCAGATCTCAGTTTCAAAATAGCATTCATTGAAACTGACATTTTTATTTTTGCTGAAGATCTTTAGAAAGAGACCCCACCAAGCCCAAGATCACTAAATACAGAATACAGCTTCTGTTGTTATTATTATTATTATTACTATCATTATAATAGTAATAATACTTACAATAAAAATTGTATATTAAAAATGTCAGGAGTTTTTTTCTAAAAAAAGGCAATTCACATCTTTAGTATTGTAATGGGCATCTTACAGGTAGCTGGAGGGAACTGGTATGTCTTACGTCAACACCCAGCTCAACTTTGGAATCCAAAGGCACCTTCAAAGAGATTCCAATCAGAACCCAATAGTATATTTCTGTAGAGCCCAACTGGGTCTCCTGAAGTCCAGGAATACATCTGAGGCCATAGCTTCTTATGCAGCTGCATTGACCATTGTGAGCTCAGCAACAGCTCACAGTCACCCCACTGAGCAAATGAGGCCCAGGCATCCCAGGAACCCCACATGTAAAACCACTTCAGTGAGGGCCCCCTGAGCAGAGATGAGCACCTTGGTGCTGACTGCGCTTCCCTGCGTGGTTTACTTCATTGTGAAGTCTAAGTTTGGTGATGAAGTACCCATCTAAGTTTGCTAAGTTGCCTCTTTAAGACAAGAAGATATTTATGGCTGGAATGACTTTGAATCAATTAAGAATGTCTATAGATGGAAAAAACAGAACTCCATATAGATTAGAAGCAAAAGATGCTCAACAAATCATAGTTTCTGCCTGGTAGGTGATATTTCTTCTATTTACATATTGGGGGACTGTTTATGGAGCACCATATTACCTGTGACCATCCTTTGACTGCATCCCTATACCCTCTGTTCCGTTTAGACCTTTGCTAGCCAGGCAAACCATCAGAGGTGTCTGTGATCCAGTTGTGGCATTGTTCCCACTCACCCTTCCCTCCTTCTTCCACCAAAGTCCTTGTTAGAACCACTGCTTGACCCCTGTGGTCCCAAACCCACGCTTCTCAGTTTAACCCTACTGAACACAGAAAAAGATTTGACTGTTGGAGGCAATAATTCAACAGTCCAAATTCTTCATGCTCCTCTCTGTGTTTGTCATTTAGAAAGTGACTGTCTTATAGTCAGGAGATTTAAGGACATGATCCTTTCTTATTCTGTTCTGCACAAAGTAATATGTTAAGTCTTCAACCAACACAAAATGATAGCCAACATGAAGAGATAAAACAATGTCCCCGATAGTAGACACTCACCTGCACCTTGGTGACTCGACACCATGGGGTGAACAAGGTGAGAGGCCTTCACCAGAGCACACGAGTAATCCTTTAGCCTAAATTGTCTTTTTTCTTTTTCAGTAGCCGGAGGCCAACTTCAGTTAAATAATAGAACAGACATGGAACTTCAAAATCATGGTGTGCTGCTCCTGCTGGGTCCCTTTAAGCAAAAAAATCATGTTGAAGAAAAACAAGGAACTTCCAACGTGATCTAAACTTCTGTCTCTCTTTTTTTTTTTTTTTGCCTTTTAAGAGTATTCAAAAATACTTAACTTGACACTGTTTCAATTTTTACATTCTTGCTATCTATTCCTAGCTCTGTATGTCTATATATCCCCAAAAGAAAATAAGATCTGGCTCAGAAAAATAAGTCCTAAGCCACACCCAGGGGTCAGATATTCATGGATTTTGTATTCAGTGCATGGTGCTTCTAGATTCAAATATTTTCAAAGGTAATGTGATGAAGGCCCCTGCACAGGCTGCCCTTGATATCACTGTGGTAACCCTATCGGCTCACTTTACCTCAGAAATGTGGGCTGCCCACAAATGCACTGTCCGTAACTGTAACCAAATACCATTCCATGTGGCAGTCTGGCTTCATCTTGTCATTATAGAGTGACAGAAGGGACACTCTGGTGGAGCAACAACTTGATCCAGTGCTCCCTCGAGAGCTAAGTGGGTGGATATATTATTTATAGTCAGGCTAAGAGAGATGGTCCTTCCGTTAGTGGGCATGAATATGATGACCAGCTGTCACAGACTGTTTCTCCCGAAACTATTTTAAAAGTCAAAGAGAAAAAAAATTTTGCAACTGAGCAAACCAGTATTAGGAGAAGTAAGCTCTCAGTGTTTTGTTAGCAGCTTTTGCTTGTTTTTCTTGTGCTTTGGTCAGCATTATCTTTCTACCTAATTTTCTCATTGACAAAGTCCTGTAATCATCATGGGTAGTTAAACTTGTACCAAAAGCCATGGAATTGCCTGTGCTTTGTGAATATTTAGAAAACTCAACTTACCAGTTGATCTTTTAGAAACAATTCTTATGGGGTTTTTTGTTTTTGTTTTTTTGTCTTTTGGAGACAGGGTTTCTCTATACAGTTCAGGGTGGCCTTGAACTCACTTTGTAGCCCAGTTGGCCTCGAACTCACAGTGATTCTCCTGCCTCAGTCTCGCAAGTGATGGGATTATAGGCGTACACCACCACACCTGGTCTCATGATAAATTTTAAAACAGGCTGATTTTATTTTTTAAATTTTTATTTTAAAAAGAATAAAACAGAACAAAGCCAGTCAAAACAAACCAGCGTGACACAGAACTTCAATAGGAAATCAATAGTGGTTGCCATTATGCCTCCTGCTGTCTTCAAAATAGCTGCAAGTACCTTCAGACATAGTAAAAATCAAACAAAACAATAGAACCAATAAAAACAGAACAAATAATGCAATAAAGGACTTCAAAACAAGATAACAGTAAATCCAAAATGGCTACCCTATCTTGTTATCTTTGAAATAGCTGCCATGCCATCAAATATAATAAAATCAAACAGAACAAAGCCCAAGCCAACAAAACAATGAAAATGATACAAGACTTCAAAACAAGACAACAGAGAATCAACAATGGCTGCTACCCTCAGAAGGAGATCCCCCATAGATGTTGTACTGCATATTGGCACCCTCTCAATGGATGATCAGACCACTGGCTTTAGGCCTGCAAAGTCAGTGAAACACTAAACATTACAAACATGAAATTGCTTTCCATCTCAACAGCCATCATGACAGCCTATGTTTCTCCAGATCAGCCTGTCGCTTATGGCAGGGGGCTGGGGGGTGGCTCTTCCTGTTTCCCAGCCCACACACCTGAAGGGGCCAGCATCTGGCTCTCCCCTGCAGCAGTCTGTGCATGGTGCTGATTTTCATGGGGGGCTGGCTTCTTGGTGACTCCTTTCCTAAACTTTCCAGGTTAAGTTTGGCAACTTCTACCTAGAGATTCTAAGAAAAGCCAGAATATTTCATCTTTGCCTAAGATGTATCCTTTTCTCCCCTCCCCTACCTAAAGGATGAACATTACTTTGAAATTATAATTTTTAAAAATGAATAAAATGTCAAAAATGATATGGTACATTTATATCTAATATAAGATCTTTAAAATGTTTTCTAAAAGTTATGATTTTGATTTTTTAAAAGCCTATCCTTGTGTTAGGGGGGGAAAAACTAGATGAATTCCTAAAATTATTTTGTGACAGAATAACATAAATTTTACTTTCTTATTAGAGCTGTTTCTTCAGTAAGTATTTTTCAAGTATATTTATTAGGTGGCAAGCAGTATGTAGGTAGATCCTGTAACTAAAGGACATCAAAAATAGTTAAGAATGTGGGCTTTTGTGCCAGGCCGAATTTATAGCTAGGCTCTGTTACTCTCTCAGAAAGCTGTGCAATCTTGGGCAAGTTCAATGTTGTGTTAATTCATATTGTTGACTTATTAGATAGTCAGGTGGTGGGAATGAGTATGATTGTTGGAATAATAAGTTCATCTTCTCTAATTTTTAGTTTGCTCATCTATGAAACAGGAATATTAATAGTATTACCACATAGGATTGCTGTGAGAATTATGAGTTGATTTTTTATATCAACACTTATATACTGCAGTTATGTCCCTGACCTTTCATTCTAATCTTACAAATATTCATCAATTTAGAATGCAAAGAATTATATTTATATTAATGTAAATGATGATAAGTGTTATGAAGTCTAGGAAGAGACTGTATGGAGAAAGAATATAAGAAGCTGAAAATGATGGCACATACCTATAATCCCAGTTACTCAGGAAGCTGAAGCAGAATTGCAAGTTTATGGGTAGCTTGATCAATTTAACAAGACCTCGTCAATGAATTAAAAAATATATATGAATAAATGGGCTGGGGATGCAGCTCAGTGCAAGGCCCTTTACACACACACACACACACACACACACACACACACACACACACACAAGAATAGAAAATTTTCTTATGATAGATTAGACAAGAAAGAGCTCTCTGAGGATGAATATTTCAAGCTAGAGCCTATAGGATACAAAACCAGCCTTCAGAAAAGTTGGGATAAAGAATTCTGGGTGGAAGCCACCCTTGTACAAAGACCTTGGCTGGGAAAGAACTCTGTGTATCAGGAACTGAAGGCAGATGGCATGACAGTAGCAGTGCATGTTAAAGAAATCAATGTGTTCAATACTTACAACATATTTTGGAGGAAACGTTAACAGAACCTCATGATGCTCTTGTGAAGGTGTGTGAGGGTAAGAAGAAATTAATCATGACTTCTTATTCATGCCTCCTTGTATTTTCCAACTATTTTAGAATACAGACCACTCAAATGAATAAGAAAATGACTCCAAAGAACAAAGGATGTAAATTACAAATATATAGATACTGTTTAAAAATATGAAAAGATAATCATTTAAACAAATGAAAAAACTATCACCTTCATTAGAGTATGTCCTATATTTTAAACTTACTTTTGGTCAACTAGTGTTTATTGAGTACTTATGAACCACACACTATCGTTGGTTATACCTTATACAGGCACTTGTTCTTTCTGGGGCTCCAGGTCTAGAGGAAATCCAGAGATACAAAGGAGAAGAGATTCACTCAAACCAATTGCATATGAAGATCTGGCTTCGCTTAGGGCCCTAACACACTGTTTTCTGGACAATTCAGCCTTCTGAATTATATATATATATATATATATATATATATATATATATGAATTTTTGTATGTTGTTAATAAATAAAAAGAGGCTCTGAGGCCTTGAACTGGGTGCAGTAAGTATATAGCTTTCACCCTTGCCTGTAGCCTGACCTCAGTAGGTGCCTGCACATGTGGGTGTGCACACATGATTGGGCACCTATTTTCAGGAGAGCACTGGAAGTGCAGCCCTCTGATCTTTGTGCACAGGCATGTCCTTTCTACTTGGGAGAAGGAACCCTCCCTCTTGTGAAGGCAGTATTCATTTATTCATGGGAGGGAAACTAATCTTCCAGAATCTCTGCAGTAATGAATATGCATCTCAGAGCTTAAGGCTGATTCTTATCTGCTTGTCTCATCACAATTCCTTTTTTTAAAAAGTCACTATTCGAAAAAAAAAAGTCACCATTCTCTTCTCTTCCCCCCTCAGCTATAGATATAAATATTGAAATCTCTATATATATAGATATAGATATCAAAGAAAATGACAAAGTCTGATAAAACACTGAGCTGCAAGACAGCACCCAGAGCAACAGCCTCTTCGACGAGCACACATTCTGAGAAGTAAAAGAGGGAAAACCCAGCCAGGAAGATTACTGTTCACAGCAGTGCGGGGTCCTGCACATGTCTTCATGCTCCAGGGACAGCAAGATGAGTGTTTGGATCCTGGTACTGCCACTTTCTATTTTCACAATTTTGAGCAAATTAAATTCTTATTTTCTTACTTTGTAAAAGAGAATAATGCCAGTGCTTTAGAGGGCTATTTTGTCAGTTAATCTTTTTTTTTTTTTTTTTTGAGACAGGGTCTCTCTATGCAGTTCAGGCTAGCCTTGAGCTCAGTTTGTAGCCCACACTGGTCTTGAACTCTCAACGATCCTCCTGTCTCAGCCTCCCAAGTGCTGGCTTGAGACTCCTGGTGAGGAGACTGGATCATGGAGGTGGTGTGCTCATTAGTGAATTAATCCACTAATACAATTGAATGTGCTGCCAGGAGATGGAGCCTGGTTAGAGGAGGTGGGTCACTGAGGGTGTGCTTTCGGAGGGGGTATTTCTCACTAACTTCTGCGATCTGTTCTGGCTACCATGAAGTGAGCAGCCTTGCTCCATCATGCCATTCTGCCATGATGTTTCCGCTTTGGAGCCAGCTAGTCATGGACTGAATCCTCAAACTGGGAGCCAAAATAAACCTTTCCTCATTCAAGTTGTGGATGTCCCAGCAATGAGAAAGCTGACCAATACAGTTGCTGTAAAAATAAAAGACTACACTTACTTATTGTAGTAAATAATAATGTACTCAATAAATGATAGACATTACTATAGAACCAAAGTCCTACACTCTATAAATCCCCTCCTATTCAACACAAACAATCCTAATATACATAGTTGGAGATGTATACAAATAGGAATGCTCTCTAAATAAATGTAATGTGTTAGAGTTGGATTGTACTTATTTCAGTTTTAATGTATGTATTCATTTTACAAAGTGTGTGGCATACAAAGTCTGGTAAATACTACCTTTAAAAAATATTAACTGGGCTGAGGGTATAGCTCCATGTTAGGGCACTCACCTAGCTTGCCAGAAACCCTGAGTTCAATCCCCAGTGTGGCAAAAAGAAAAAAAATAAGCTATCTCAGTATTTCAAAATTTTATTTTTTAGTCAGTTTTTATCATTTTATATGAAAAACATGTTGAAATGCAAACTTGTTAGAAATTATTCCATAATAGAACAATATTAGTTGTCAACACTTCCCCTAACCCCTTTCTTATTAAAGGCACAAAGCATTTGTGAGAGTGAGAGGCAAGGGATTACTGGGGATTAAACTCAGGGTCTCTGCACTAAGCTATGGCCCAGACCTTTTATTTTTTTATTTTGAGACAGGGTCTTGCTAAGTTGCCCAGGCTAGGATTGAACACAAAACCCTTCTGCCTCTGCCTCCCATAGTGGTGAGATTACAGCCATGTGCCACCATGTCTAGCCAAAAGTGAAAACTCTTTAAAAAGTAATACATTAGACCAGGCACGATGGCACACACCTGTAATCCCAGCACTCTGGAAGTTGAGGAAGGAAAATCACCATGAGTTCATGGCCAACCTGGGCTACATATGAGTTCAAAGCCAGCCTGAACTACATAGCAAAACCCTACCTCAAAAAGAAAAAAATAAATAAATACATTAGATCCCCATGTACAATTGTGAAGTAAACATTATATAAATTGGTACTTAAATGCCAAGTTTTATTGGACAGTATTGGCTGCTGTATTAAAATACTGGAAAGTCATATGAAAGATAAATACTCAGCAGTTAGCTTTTTAAGATAAGACTGTGTGGGCTTCATAAGCTTCAATTAATTAAGACACACAACACCCAGGTGAGCAATGTCATCTCAGAAGTGGAAACTCAGTATAAAGCTAAACATTTAGGCCAGGAAACAATTACTTGTTCAAAAGATAACAGCATTTTGCATGGAAATAACTTTTTTCAACCAGGAGTATCTAGTCGCATCACAAACTCTAATTAAAAACTAGGGAAGTCCTTTCAATTTCATGGAAGAGACTGAGGGAATGGAAGCTACTCAGCTAAAATCACTCAGGTTATGAGTACTGGGGATTTAGTTCCTTGAAATCAGGTATTTGGTGTGAAGAGAAGATAAGGAGTATTTATTGGAGACCCAATATGTGCCAGGCAGTGTATGTCATCTCTTCAGTCGTCTCCATGGACCCCCAAAATAAATATCATTTTTTAGGATGAGAAATGAGTTATGGGGTCAGGGCTGGGATAGGTCAATCTGATTGCAAAGCCAATTGGCTTCCACTCTGCTAGATCATGTGTCACAGGGAAGAAGAAAAAACAGAAGTAATCAGATTCATCAACATCGTGTGGCAGCAGGGGGAGGTGGTACTAGAGATTGAATCAGAGCCTTGCACTGAGATACTTGTCCAATCCTTTTTTGTTTTGTTTTGTTTTGTTTTGTTTTGTTTTCATAATTTTGAAATGGGGTCTCACTAAGTTTCTAAGTTGTCCAGGCTGGGCTCAAACTTGCTGGGCTCAAACCTCCTGCATCAAGCTGAGGTTACAAGCATGCACCATCGTGTCCAGCCACTCCAATAAATTTTATCTAAAAAAATCATCACAAATTTAGTGCCAAAACACAATACAAATTTACCATCTTTCCACACTGAAGATTTAAAAGTGTTTTCACTATAATCCAAATGAGGCAGAGTTGCATTTCTTCTAGATGCTCAAGGTGAAATCCATTGCCCAGATTTTCATCATTTCTGGAGACTGCATTTTCTTCCTCCATCTTCAAAGACAACATCACAGCACTCTGTGTCTCCTCTGCCTCTGACATTCCTTTCTCCCTCTTTCACTTGAATGGACCCTTGTGATTCCATGTGGCCTGCACAGATAATCCAAGACAATTGCTTCCCCTTCCTCAGAGCCTTAACTTAATCACATCCACAAAATCTCTGATGACATGTAACAGAGTATACCCTTCAATGTCTTAAGCATATTTGTAATCAACTAACATTTATTGACTACTTCCCGGATTCCAGCGAACATCTACGTGGACATATATGGGGCCAGTATTTTGCTTACTTTTATGTTTTGGAGAATTCTTAGAAAAATAGGATCTATGCCTTCTCTTTTCTTTTGAATCTCCAGGGGGCACCACTGCCCTGATAGCCCCTCCAATGGCAATCTGGAGCTTTGCCATCCCGTAAGAGCATCGTAACTTATTGGAATACAGTAAATACTATAGGAGGGCATACCTCCAAAGCAGAAGTTTGAGACTATTTTAAACTGTTGATACACACTGCAAGGGTGAATCTCAAAATAATTATGTTATTTGAATTGCTTTTTAATTTTTTAGTTTTATTTCAAAGAAATACTATAAAATTCCAGAAAATGCAGTGTAATAGACTGAGCAGAAGATATATAAGTGGTTGCTTGGGATTGGAGTGGAGATTGGGGAAGTGAAGGTGGGATTACCAGCGAGGACAAGGAAATTTTGCGAGGTAACAGATAGGTTGATTGCTAAGATGGCTTCACAAGTGTGTATGTATGTTAGGATTTGGCATCAGAACTTCTCAAATTGTGCTTTTAAATGTGTGTTTCTTATATATCAGGTATCATTCCAGAAATTTGTTAAAAATTATGCAACAGTAAAATCCTCTAAAGAACACAAGAACTTTGTAAATGAAGTTAGAGAGCCAGGGAGAAATTTGTATCACCCTGAAGCAACTTTATCTATAAAGCTCTTCAGAAAATTTTTAAATACCTCATTTAAATGTTATCTTTTACAACAAGAGTAAAGATTTATAAGTGTAGCACATTTGGGGGTTTATCTTCTCCCCATGCCTCACCTTGACATTCATACTTCAACAGTCCCAGCTGCCTACAGATCCCCACCACAACCACCACTGGTGTTTTGGGTCCTCCTGTTTTGAGTGAGCTGCTGCTATCTGCCTGGAATGCCCTCCCTCCCCGAGATCTTTGGCCACTTCCTCCTTTGCCACCTCCATTTCCTGTACCAGCTTCCTCAGTTACACTCTTTCCCACCATCTTGTAATTAATTCTTTTATATCTGTCCCTGTCGCCTCTGGTATAGTGCTGATTCAACGTTTATTTCTTGGAATTGCATATGTTCTCTGTGTATCCCAGAGATCAACACTGGAGCCATGAGGGTGTCTGCAGGGAAGGAGGCCCATTAAAAGGAATCCAGATGCCAATAGATGAAAGGATGAAGCTGATCAGGCTGTTGGCAATGACACTCCTACTCTCTGAATTAGGGCGGCTGATTTTAGGAAGAGGGCAGGACCACCTAGGGGCTCCTAGTTATGGAGGAGACTTGCTGCTGACATTTAGCACCACGGGTTGGAATGGATACAGGCACAGAAGAACCCTGAATAGGGAGGAGTGATCCCACTCAAAATGTCAAAAAGCATTGCAGTAAAAAAGACTAAGGACAAAACAAATTTTGTCTGGAACAATCATAAATGGTCTCTTTCTTGGTGCTTCAGGTGCGTGTGAGCTGTAGTCAGGGAAGAGGACCAGATTGGATCCCCCAGCGTTCACTCTCAAGCATTCTCTGTCTTTGACCCTGGTCACCCTTATTCTCCTTTTTTCCTCCAATACACCAGCTCCTGCCTACCCCAGGACCCTCCCTTCACACTGTTCACACTGCCTGAAGTCTCAGCTCCTCCTTCCTTCGTCTGGTTGTTTCTTCCTTAGCCTTTGGCCCTCCAGAATCTTCCTCACCTCTTGCACTAGAACAGTGTCTCCTGATGCAAGCCTGCCAAGTACTCTGTCTCTTTAACTACCTTACACTCATAAGTGCTGGTGGAAAGAAAAGTGAGGCTCAGGATAACAAGAGGAAGGAACAGAGAGGGAAAGGCCCACAAGTTAAGAGAGTTGGATTTTTCGCTCTGCTACTTATTTATTTAATTGAACATAGGGGCACACTTTATCGCTGACTTATATCTAAAGCCATCTTTTTTTTTTTTTTTTTGTATCAGGAATTGAACTCATGACCTTGCTCTTGCCAGACAAGCACTGAATCACTGAGCTGGTCTCTTCACACATGCTAGAGGAGCACTTTACCACTGAGGTATACTACTGGACCTTACCCCTAGCAACATTTTCAAACAGTTGCTTGAATCAGCAGATATAGATCCTACAGATACACACAAGAAGCCCAACAGTATCTGTAGAAAGACTACATCTGATTTCTTGTGAGGAATTTAACTTAACTGGGACCAGAGACACCTTTAAAAAGTTAGTTTTAGCCGGACGTGGTGGCTCACGCCTGTAATCGGGAGGGTGAGGCAGGAGGATTGTTTCGAGTTTGAGACCAGCCTGGGCTACAAAGTGAGCTCAAGGCCAGCCTGAACTGCAAAGCAAGACCCTATCTCAAAAAGACAAAAAAAAAAAAAAGTTACTTAGTTTTTTATGTCTGAAGCCTTGGGTTTTTTGTTTTTGTTTTGTTGTTGTTGTTTTGCCCTGGTCTTTCTAAATTCATACTAATTCAAAAAACAGTGGCTTGGAGAGAGGGTCAATGATTACTTGAAGTATAGTCTAGCCATTAGAGTAGAAAGAGTGCCACATGATAATTAAGATTCATATGATTTGTTTATCCAAGAAACCTCTGGGCATATTTATAATCCTATAATTAAGATTGATAATAGCATCATAAAACACATTATCTTCAGAGGCGAAGTCTGAGTAAGCATTCTATCCTGAAGGACATGCTATTCTGACTCCTAGAAGTGGGACATGAGGGGAACCATAAGGAGAGCTGGATTTCTTTTCTGCACAATCCACCCTACTACGTGACCTTTGATAAGGTAGAACGTTAAAGAAATTTCAGTGGACAACTTGTAATTTCTTTTGCGTGTGGCACCATGTAAAGTTAGAGTTCTTGACTGTTTTTGCTGACAAGCAGACTCCAGATCTACCCATTGTTCTTTTAGTTTGCATTATTCAAATAATAGGGTCAACTTCATATATGAGTGCATTGTGGTCACTTGAACACCCATTGTACGGTGCTGGTCCTTTCCCATTATCTTTCTGTAGGATTGTTCCCCCGGGAGCGCCCCCTGCCCCCGTTGAGTTGTTTTATTGTATAAGAATTCTTTAAATACTAAGAGATTAGTTTGAACCTCCCGCTGGTCACATATATCTCCATCTATTATCTTCTTTTTGAATTTATAAGAAGCAGTGTAGAGGCTGACAGCATAGCTGTGAGAGAGACTGGCTGTTATTTCCTAGTCGTGCTGAATGTCATTTGGATACTTTGTTCAGATGCCCTTTTCTGGCCATATGACCTGTGTCCCAGCTGTTGAGAGGCTGGCTGCTAGAGTTTTCCACGGCTTCCTCTTTGGAGGCCAGCTCTAGAGGGAACTGCCACACCCCCGACTTGATATTACAAGGGTACAGAGGCCAGTACCCTTGCACAAAGTGGTGGCTAATTCAGTGTTATGGCTTTTACTCTAGATCCTAGAGCCCTCCTCAAGGAATCATTCTAAGGCTAGGATTTCCTGTGATTCATTCTCACTTAGATCTTCCCTCTTCCCTGTTCTGTTCACTGCCTCCCTTACGGGTTCCTCCCAAATACCCCTGGCTCAATAAATCATATGGTCCTGCTTCCAGAAGAGCCGATCTAAGATACTGAAAAATGATGATGATATTAGTACCTCCTTCCTAATGTGAGAATCTGATAATTGTTTTTAAAAAACAGTACAAGCAAGTTATTTAGCATTTACTATACATGAGGCCTTGTCAAACACTTTAATTCATTTAGTCCTTAGTCAGTGTCCAGGTAAAATCTTTAAACCTGTAATATGCATAGAATTAAGTTTTTTGGTACATTTTTAGATATATGTGATGATCATATTCATCATAGGGAATTTGTACCTGTGCATGATCAATAACTTGATTCTTTTTTCCTCCCAATTCCCTTACTTAAACCTCTCTTCCCCTCCTGATTGACAAAGCTTTGTTTACATTTTTTCTTTTATTCTTTTTTTTTCCCTTTTCTCTTCCTTTCTCCCCTGCACCCTTTGTTGCCCGTCCCATCTCAACATTTTCTTCCTACTTTACAATACCTATTATATATTTTGGTCCTTATTTACTCTTTCAGTTTCACACACTCTCTGTTTAGCACCAAGTTAGCTGTTATTTTTTATTAACTTAATCTAGATTTCAAATGAAACTCTCATCAAGCTATTTCCCTACATTTTGGGGATCCATCCCCCTTTTCCTGGGTAATCTTTGGAAACCTCTTATCTCTTGCTTTTTTCCTTTTTTCTAAAAGGTAGAGCTACCAAGCTCATATCTGATCTTCTAAATTTCTTTCAGTCAAGGGAGCACTTTGTTGGGAGAAGAAGCAACAGATGTAATCTACTTGGTTATTCAAATTTGCTTTGATTCACTGTGCTTATTTATCACTTCAAGGGATATCCAAAAGCTGGGTATGATCCCAACACTCAGAAGGCTGAGGCAGGAGGAGTGTGAGTTTGAGGCCAGCCTGGGGTAAATAACAAGGCAGCTTGGACTATATAGTAATTATTCACAGTCATTATAAAAATAGAACACTCATGATTCTTCAAAAGGTAGCTTTATCCAGGATGGTCTCTTGAACACATATCAGAGTAAGTAGCCTAAGGAATTCAGTTTTCTATAGGCTGATACCTTCTAACTCATTCAAAATAGACTCTAAAGAAATAGTGACAAAGAGAAATTTAATTTGTAGTTGGAGGTGTAAGAGATTAGATAGCCTTGACAGAATGAACTTTGAGACTTGGCAGAATATGAGTCTTTTATAGCAGGGACTTATCAAATTCAACTTCTATGCCAAGATCAATCCCCATTTCAATATTTTTCCATGGACTACATACACAAATGCTAACAAAAAAGCTTTGGCTTCGTCACTGTCAAAACTGTAGGCCTGTTTCATATTGCATCCATGTAATAAGTTGTTCTTGCATGGGGGTGGGGACAGGAGGCTGTGGGAAAAGCAGAGAAGCAAACTGATTCCTGAGAACAGGACAGAGAGGCCACTTTCAGAGGCATCACAAGGCGAGAACAAAGCCCTGACTCCTCCTCCCAAGAGACAGGAATGAAACTTGCACAATTAGAATAGGTTACATAGAATACGTCCCCCTTAGTACAAATCATTACACATAGGCCTGTATAATTCTTTCTTTCCAATACCTCAAAGCGTTTTTCTTTTCTCCTCTCATTTTATCATCACTAAAGTTTTCTTAGGTAAAAACAGACATATTATTTTATTTTTAGGTAGAACAAGAAAGGTTAGAAT
The DNA here is from genome assembly GCA_004027455.1 of Hydrochoerus hydrochaeris. Classification (NCBI taxonomy): domain Eukaryota; kingdom Metazoa; phylum Chordata; class Mammalia; order Rodentia; family Hydrochaeridae; genus Hydrochoerus; species Hydrochoerus hydrochaeris. The sequence goes on along the minus strand of PVLA01004654.1, from coordinate 77,449 downwards.
AGTGATACGATGTTAAGAAATAAACCATCTTCGGAGCACGCCACAATGATCCACAGCCTGTCAAATTGTGGATTTACATGCTGGAGAACCTTGAGCTAAACCTCTGACCTTCCATCTCCTCCTACTCTCAATTTGTGCTCAAATCACTCTCTCCAGGAAGTAGCTATTTCAACTTCTGTCATCTCTTTTTTTCAAAATTTTAAATTTTTATTAGTACATTTGCAGTGAGTAATGATTACATTCATTGTAGACATTGGTATGTGTATGTAACACATTTTAATTCTTTTTTTTCCTCTTCCCTCCACCTCCACCCCATTGCTATTTTCAACTCTAGAAGTTTTGGAATTTTTAACATCTTGCCTGGTTCACTTGTTCTCTCTTTTTCTCTCTTTTTGGTTCTTTGTTCTTTGCTTGTATTCTCAATCTTTTATTTTATTCCTTAAACTATATTAAGCGTACCTGTTTTTGTAATCACTGGTCATTCAGTTTCAAAGTCTTTAGGGATCTGATTCTACTGTGTTATTTTTTGCCCCAGTGATTCTTATGTAACGTCTTATTTCTTTGCATGAATTGTGATTTGAGAGCTCACATTTCTTAGAAAATTTTCTCTAAAAATTTTTGTCTGATCAAGTTGGGTTTCTCTAAAGATGATTTCCTCTACCTGTGACAGCTAGGGACACTGACCCAAAACAGGGTTAAATTATCTGTTCTAGTTTTTCAGACAACCTATAGAGAACAGATTATAGTTTCTGATCTTCTGATTAGAAAAGACAATTCTCAAAGCACATATTTCTCTCTCTTCTCTGCATCAAGGCTGATTATAAGTAGGTTTCTTCTGCAGTCTCTGGAACAAGATTGGAGGGGCCTTTGGAACATCCTAGCTTTGTGTGTGGGCTGTTGTACTAAATTTGTCACATTGGCAGGACCTGGTCTTTGTCCCTTCTTTCCATTCTATTTCCATTCCTGACAATGAATGCCCAAGTTCATCTGGTTTAGTCAAGATGAGGTTTGTATTGAGTTCTTTGCTTGTCTCTTTCTGTATTTGTAATTTTATAAAGCATGTTAAGTTATTTTCAGTGGAGAGTTGGACAAGGTACATATAGTTCATATGAGAAATGGAAATATTTAAGAGTGATTTTTCTAGCCAATTTTTTATTTTGAAAAATTCAAAATTTCCAGAAAAAGAATGGGACATACATTATACAAAATTATATGAAAAAAAATCCTCACATATCTTCACCTAGACCCAACTGTTAAAATTAGGTTATTTCTCACTTTCTGTTTTTGCTGAATGATGTGAACATACGTTGTAGACGTCATAATTCTTATTCTTAAATGTTTCAGCTTGCATCTCCTTAAAAAACATATAAAAATAAATTCTCTCATACCTATAATTCTATGTCATACCTAAAGAAACTAACAGTACAGTAATTACATCATACCATCTACTATAGTCTATAAATTTCCCCAATTATTCCTAAAATGTATTTATTTTTAACATTTAGAAAATGAAGTTCAAACATATTGCCCAGGTTTACAAAGAGCTGCAAGACATTTTGCATGTTCTCTTCTCCCCATTTCTGCTACAGTGGACTTCTAGCTTCTCAAACCCATGAAGCCTGTCCTTATAGGAGGTTGCATTAGCTGTTCCTTTTGCCAGAAGTGCTCTTCCCTGAACTTTTCTTGGAGGCCTGCTCACTCTTGTAATTAAATCTCAGTCTGAGTACCATTTTCTCAGAGAGGTCTTGATCTCCAGTAGCCTTTCATGAATGTACTTCCCCCTTTCTTTTGATTCTCCGCTGGCAAGCTAACACAACCTGGTATTTTCCTTATTTATTTTTACTGAGCTCCATGAGAGCAAGGTCTATATTCTATTTTGCTCACAACTATATTCCTGGTACCTAGACAGCTTCTGACACACAGCAGAAACCCCATTAATACTTGCTGAATACTGTAATGAATAAGCTGGAAGCTGAAGGATGAAAAGAAGCCAGTCATTTAATAGCTTGAGGAAAACTAGGCAAAGGGGACTGCCAAGGAGGAGGTCCTGAGAGAACCCAGAGGTTTGTGCAATTCCAGGACGGGAGTGATATTCTATATACTTGGAAGGAAATGAGTCTGTAGGAGAGGAAAAGAGGAAATTGAAAAGTACACGAGTACTAACTCTCTGCATGAATGTAATCATTTATGTACTGTGCACATATACCAATCAAAAAATTTTAAAGAAAATTGAGAGGTAAGCAGGGGCAGAGAAGTCCAAGGTAGCTATGAGAAAAGTTTGACTTTTATTTTTATTTTAAAGAGAATAAAACCAAGCAAAATAAAACAAAAAAAGCCAACCAAAACAAGTCAGTGTGACACAGGACTTCAAAATAATAGGAAACCAACAATGGTTACCATAATGCCTCTTGTTGTCTTCAAAATATCTGCAGATACCCACAAACATAGTAAAAATCAAAACTGAACAGAATAGCACCAATAAAAACAAAACAATGAATGCAATAAAGGACTTCAAGACAATAATAAATTCAAAATGGCTACCATATCTTGCTATCTTTGAAATAGCTGCCCTGCCATTGTATATAACAAAATCAAATGAAACAAAAGAGAATAAAACCCAATCCAATAAAACAATGAAAATGATGCAGGACTTCAAAACAAGGTAATAGGGAATTAACAATGGCTACTACCTTCAAAAGGAGATCCTCCATAGATGTTATATTGCATATTGTTATCCTCTGAATAGATGAACAGACTACGGTCTTTAGAACTGCAAAGTCAGTTAAACACCAAACACTACAAGCATTATGAATTTTATTTTATATCAGTTAGGGAATCATTAAAAGTTTTCAAGTAGGAAAGTAACATGATCTATGTTTTTTTACAATAATTCAAAAAGAAAAAATGGAAACAGCACTTTTGTAAATAAGGAGGAGAAGGGGATAGAAGCACAGTTAGGGAAATGTGGAAAAGAATCAAATTGTGTCATGTACAGGTACAAATTTTTTACGAGGAATGAAATTATGTATACCTGAAATGTACCAACAAACATAATTAGTTTAAAAACAAGATAATTCAACCTGAGTGATTAGGAAGATGGAAGTAAACTGACATCAGAAATAGTCAAGTCTGCAATGAAGACTGACAGGAAGGAAATGATGGACAAAATAATGGACATGCTAAATATGATACATTGTACTTCCTATGTGGCTTTTACAGTATCAACAGCCACAGAGAATTTATGAGTAAGAAGGAATTATACTTACCTCCGAAACAGTATAGCCACCTAACTCAGATATTATGTGTAAGAACCTGATACTAAAGGTTGTTGCTGGTAATAATAATAGGCCCTATGTATTGACCAGTTTCTGCATCAGACCCTATGTTAAACAAATCTTACTTCACTGAAGCATAACAGCTATTAGAAGAGGACTTATTATCCGTGTTTTATAGGTGAAGCACCTAAGGTTAAAGAGGGATATACATCTTGTTAAAGATCAATCGCCTGTAAGTGGCACCGCTGAAACTCAAACCCAGGTCTACTTTGACACCAAAGCTGTTATTTGAAACCCTTTGCCATACCACCTACCTGGTGAGAAATGTTGCCCAGTACTATAATTCAGAGGGATACAGAAACTAGGTTTTCTCTAAAAAAAGAAAGAAAGAAAAATCCCTAAATCTATAAAACTTCGAAATGTCGTTTAAAGACTCTAGTCTTGGCATCTTGTGAAAAACACACAGAAACCTATTTTTTGGCAAGCTTGACATGGAGAAATAAATAGAAATAACATTAGTTCTTAATATAGTTGGAAATTAGCTGCTGAAACTAAACGTGCCACCCACTTTTCCCGGGAATCAGCAATCCTGCAGTCCAAAGAAATTTGCTTTTCCACCAGCTGGAAACGCCAAAATTGTGACACCGCCTCAAGAACTGAGGCTGCCTTGTTCAGATTTTCACACGGTCCCTCTGTTCCTCCTACAGAGGCTCCTTTTTCTCGAACACCATGCAGCTGCCGCCTGAGTACTCGTCCTGTAGGGCGGGACCGCGCGGTAGGGGAAGGAGGCACCTGACCGCTGCTCCTGTCTTTTAAAAGGGTCGAGGCTAGACCCCACCTGAACTCCGGACGATATTTATTGCTCCGCACGTAAGTGTCTGAAGAAGAAATAAGAGGACAAGAAACTTTAATTTACTGGTAGAGGACAAGCCAGGGGCAGGGGGACCCATTACCCCACAAGGACCCTCCTAGTTTTGGACTCAAATTCTCATCCCGGGGTAGAGGCAGAGAGGTAGCGAGCGCCCCGCCCCCGTGTCGCCCCGCCCCTCGACGTCGCCATTGGCCAGTCTGAAAGACGCGGGGCGTTGTCGGTTTGAAAGCGAGCGCCTGGAGCTGGGGCGCAGGCGCAGTGCAGCGCTGGCGCTGCTGGGACCCTTGGGTGGCTGAGGGACGCGAGGGGAGGCAAGAGGAGGTAAAGAGAGTTCCGAGCTCTGGCCCACGTGACCGGTAGGGGGCGAGCACCGGCCTCCCTTGGTGCCCCTGCCTGGCTCTGCGCTCACTGAGCGCAAACCGGTCTGGCCCGAGTGCGGTGACCCCCGCCTGCGGCTCAACCCTGCCTCTCCCGTGGCCCCACCGCGCACCCCGCACCCCGCAGCCGCCGGCCCGCTAGAGGTGAGTTCTCCCGGGTGGCGGGCTGAGGCGTTGCGGGGTCGCCAAGGAGTGGCGCTCAGGGGCGCTTGTGGGGGGGCGCACCTGGGTCTGCGGCCACCTCCTTTGTCCCGAGCTGGGAGCAGGGTGCGGGTCCGAGAGTTGGCACACCCAGGCGGAGCGGGGTCTGGGAGCGCTGCGGGGACGTCGAGGAACCAGAAGCCAATACACGCACTCAGAAGCTTTCTTGTTTGCAAATTTTAAGTGAGGGTAAGGGTTAAGAACTTCGGTCCCTAGATTTTTTAAAAAATAAAATTTATGCTAGGGTACAGTAAAATCTCACGTATTCCGGGCATTACAAACAAATTTAAAAGTACGAATCCCTGTGGAATCGAATCCGAGGCATATCGTAGCCACTTGTAGTCGAGTGCTTGATACTCAAATATCAAATATTTGCCTCTGTCGCATTTAAACCCGTGAACTTTTGAACACCAACCGATTGATTTTTGTATTGGTAAGTTGAAATTGGTATTAGTTGCATAAAGTTTTAAGCAGAAAATGTTAAAACCCTTTCCTGAATTCTATAGACTACTTTAAAAAGTGGAAAATCTTGTCATTTCCTTAATCAGTTGGAAAATTTTTTAACCAGTGTTTGAGCTTTTTAAAAAGAATTAGTGGAAATTTTACTTACCTTAATGCATAATTTAACCCCACCGTGGAATTAAAATAAGTAGGTTCTTGGCTTTCCTTTCTGTGGGTTTGTAGTGGTGTGCCATACACCGTGCTGGAATTAAGTCGACCGACCGAGCTAATTTTCAAGCTGCCGCTTCAGAAAGGTGCACGAAAGATCTCCCTTCTGACAATGACCTATTGTGATTGCTTCTGATAATTGCCACGTTTGGGTGGCTCCTCACTTGAGATTAGCTTCGCTTCTTTGTTTAGAAATAAAAAAGGCAAAATTGTTGTTGGCTGACATGGTTGTGTGTAGGACGGTGGAGGTTCAGGGGAGAGGGACAGTGTCAGACCTACTCTTCTTTACATCTCATTTTGGCAAGCAATTTCCGAGGCTATTATTTATAATTTAAGGAGTGGACTGGCTATGAAATATAAAGTTCTGTAATACTGTTCCAGAGGCATTATCCCCCAAAATCTTTTTTGACAAGGTAAGCAGTTTAATTTTATGGTCTTGCTTTAAGTCAGGCATGGAATATTACAAATATATTTTAATCTGAGAGTAGGTACTAGGTTAATTACAATAGTGATAGGATGTAGTAGTTTTTAAAAGAGCCTTTAAGCGTAAAATATTCCTAAGATCTATCAAAGTAAAATAGTTCTCTGGAATTCTAAAATTGAAGACCTAACATAGATTTAGACTATTCTAAGCCTATTCTAATAGACTTATTCTATTTCATAATAACAACTATTATCACTATTACTCTTACTTTATTGAGTACTTTTGTTATGTACCACAGCCAGGCACAGGGTTAGGTGCTTTATTAATCAAATCTCAAATCATCACAACACGTTAGGTAACTATCGTGACTACATTAACTCTGAGAATCTAGTTTAAGATCATGTAATTAAGTCACTATTCTGGGATTTAAACCATAATCTGAACTCAGAGCACATGCTGTAATGTCTTTGTGTGTCTTTGTAAATCCTCATCTGTGGATCCCATTTGGGGACTAATTTTACTTCAAAATGCTTATAAGGGCTGTGTTTTGTTGTGAGCTATGCAGAAATATTTCCGTCCTTCTTTTAGAACTATCGTGCTGTCTTACTTCATTATTATCTGGATCACATAGTATTTTCATTATTAGTTTCATCAAAGCATTTATGAATTAAGGCTTTTCTGAGTTATTTGAATGAATATCAGTGTACGCTTTACTATGGGAGCAAAATGTATTAAGGCCCCATTTTCTCACTGTTAAAGAATTCTTCACTACTTCATGGCAAGAAATCAGAGAAATTTGTGAGCATTGTGTTCAAAGCAGTGTGCTTGATGTTCTGAGGCTTCCTGTTCAGTAGTTCTTTTCTTCCCTGACTTTTCATCCTGTCCTGTATAATACTGCCAGTTTATCTTCCTAATGCAGATTTAACTTTGCTCTTTCTTTGTTGAAAAAAACTACAAGATTCCCATTGTATAAATAAAAGACCAAATGTGTGTTTCAGCCACATATTTGAGGTCTCACAATTTGGTGCTACTTTGCCTTCTCAGATGTCTTTGTTGTGTTTCCTAACCCAGCACTCTGACCCTGGAACATAGTCTCTGCATCCCACTTCCCTGCTTCTGCCAGAACCATTTCCCTTGAATAGAATACCCTTCTTTCCAGCTGCACCAGATCTGCCCTCCTTCAAGGGACAATACAGATTTCCTTGTTTCCAGAAAGCTTTCTCTGATCCATTTTGCACTAACATTTATTCTTCCCATGGATATGGGGCTTAGTTGGAACTTTATGGGGGGAGGAGGAGTTGTTGACATTTTCGTGTAATCTTGTGGTTTTGTAACCCAAATAGTCATTTGGAAAATACTGAGTATATATGTGGTTGATTAAAATTCAGAGTATCTTTTTTTAATCATTCTATTTTTTTTTTATCAGTACCAGGGATCGAACTCACAACTGTATGCTTGCAAGGCAGGCGCTTATGCCGCTGAGCTAAATCCCCAGCCCCTCATTCTATTTTTTTTTAACTTTGATTTTGTAATATTTCCATATATCCAATTTTATGTGATAATAATAGCTAGAAATCATTTTTCTTATGCAACTGGCCTAATTAGAACTGTTTTAAAAAGTTACTCATTTTACTAGTAGATAAAAAGAACATATCTATTTAAAATAGTTATACTAGCAGGAAAATTAGCATTATTCTTAAGCTCTGGAGCTCATGTTGATGAGAAATGAAATGAAGTAATAGGGAGAAAAGTATTGCTATAAAAAAAAAATTCAAGAAACACCTTTTTCCTTTAGTTGAAAATATTTCTACTCCTTTTGTTTGTTTGTTTTTTGCAGTGCTGGGGATCAAACCCAGGCCTTGAGCCTACCAGACAAGCACTCTTATCACTAAGTGATACCCTCAGCCTTATTTTTCATTTGAAACTGGGTTCCACTAAATTGCCTAAACTGGTTTCAAATTTAAAATCCCCCTACCTCAGCCTCTAAAGTAGCTGGTATTTCAGGAGTACGCTACCACACTGGGACAGCCCCAACATTCGTATTCTTAAATGTAAATAAATAATCTTGTTGGAAAATTTCTGATTAAGTAACTGCTTTTTGAGGGAAAAATACAACTAAGATTAAGAATGTTACATACAAGCAATCTTCCCTTGCATGTAATCTAAAAATAGTGTCCCTTCCTAGTTTATCACATCTCAGAAAAATCTTTGCTTTTGACTTCTGTTGTTTTGTTTTTTGTGGGGTTTTTTTTGTTGTTGTTTTTTGGTTTTTTGTTTTTTTGAGACAGGATCTCACAGTGTAGCCCAGGCTAGCCCTGCACTCACAGTGATCCTTCTGCCTCAGTCTCTTGAATGCTGGGGTTACAGGCCTGTGCCACCATGTCCAGCATTTCTGATTTTAATGGGCTGCTAAATCTTAAAACACTTAAGAAACTGCTTGAGCAGTAATTACTACAGTGCTTTGTGTAGATTGCTAGAAACTACTATTGAACTAGAAATGTTCAGCATTTCACAGGGATAGACTCATACATTTGGTCATTTCCCATTGTTAATAACAATGCTGAACTGAAGACTTGAAATAATCAAATTCTTCTCTTCTAGATTAAATTTCTCTTAGTATTTATTTGCTTTGAAATTTCATGTGTGGGTTTTATGTGTTTTGGCTATCCTCTTAGCTTTATTATATGGGGAAAAAATATAAATGTTCCATACCAAGAAAAGAGTTTTATACAGTCATTCCTCATTATCCAAGTGGGATTGGTTCCAGAACCTCCCAAATATCCAAGAATAAAAATAAGTTTAAGACTAATCATACTTTATTTTATATTCATTATCTTTCATAGTGACTCATGTAATTTCAGATATATTTAGGAACCCTATGACTGATGGTATGCCTTCAGATTTATTTGGAATATATAGCTATTATTCTAATTCATCCTTTGAACATTATCTTGTTTGTTTAGCTGGTTGAAAGTTTTCATTTAACTGAGCATAGTGGTACATGCCTGTACTCCAGGACTCAGGAGGCTGAGGCAGGAGTGTTGCTATGAGTTCTAACCCAGCCTAGGCTACATAGTAAGTCCAAGGCCAGCCTGAACTACATCTAAAGACCCTGTCTCAAAAAAAAAAAAAAAATTCATCAATCAATCAGTAAACGAACAAACAAATTAGTTTTCCTTTATTTGTTTTGCATTGTTGGAGATCAAATCTATGTAGTCACAAGTGTTCTACCACTGAGTTATACCCCAGTCCTTGTGTGTTAGCATTTACACTTTTAATTATACTTGTTTTCTAAACTAACTTGACCTAAAATCTCAAACTGAGCATTGATTATTGCAGACTTTAAGATTGCAATAAAGTAATACCTGACTTTAATCCTGAGTATATACTTTAGGATTATATGCTTACTGAAGAAGAACTTTACTAATATAGTTTTTGAAACATGATATTAAGACCAGTTTTGCAGCATATTCTATAGTAAATTCCCATTTTTCCACATTGATAACAAATAGGATGATCTGCTTAATTAAGCATATGATTAAGTTTATTTTATTAATTTGGGACTGTATAACATTTGGTGTATGTCGCTTGTTAATACTAAAACCATGCTCAGCACTATTAGAGATGCATAGATACATATACGTAATCTTGAATTCATCTTTAATTCACAATATTATGCAGCAATTTGGTTACATTGTTGGTTTAGAGATTGAGGATGTTGAAGAAAGAAATCAGGACTGTTATATATTGCTTTAAGTTTTTCTCCTGATGGATATTTTTCTTTAATTTTGCCAGTGATTTATTGTAACATTTAAATTTCAGTAGTACTTAATTTTTTTTTAGTTTCGAAGATGTGTAAAATTCAAGAGTGTTAGTCACTCAGTTATACTTTCTTCCCCTCAGACCTTTCCCCACTAGTTTCTCATGTCAGTAATACATTTTGATGTCAAAATAGTTTTCCTTGCTATTAGTTGCCTCCTCTTCATGTGTCACAATAAAATCAAGCTCTGTTATCTCAAGTCATCTCTGTAGGACTTTGTTTACTATATTCTTTGCCTTTTCTTGTTCATACTCTTCTCATAAGTTTCTATATTTATTAAGTAACTACTCTTACTATCCTAGATTTTCATGTAGTGTTCCTTATATTTGCCATCTTGTTTCTGCTTTGCCTTTCAGATAAAATGTCAGAAATAAAAGTTTGGAGAGAAAGAGAGTATAGCGGGGTGGCAGAGTACTTGCTAGTATACAGGAGGCCCTGGGTCTATCCCCAGAACAGCAAATTAAATAAATAGACAGATAGGATTAGGTGACAGCTCACAATGCATCCATCTAAAAATGAGTGTCTATTTACAGGTACATAATTTGACAGAAAATAACCAGTTTCTCTGGGATAGTTGAATTTGCTCTAGAAATAGGTATTTTGGCATTCTACTTTATTTCACCCGTAATTACTATGTTGCATATTTGTTACTATAAACTGTACTCTGAATTCTAATGTAATAACTTTATTTTAAATATGGTCTTGATTCTTCCACATATTTATTCTTACCCAAATTGATAAAGGACGACTATCCGACTTGACACATTACAACTAAAAAGGATTTGGAGAATTTGAACATTATACTTTAAAGGAAATTACTAGGATATGAAAAGTTTAAAAATCAAAATGACCTAATTTGGAGGTAAGAAAAATAATTTCTATATATGAGTGTCACCAGTTTATATAGATCTTTGAATGAAAACAGACCACAAGTTAATCATTTAAATTGCAGCCAGGAACAGATAAATTCAAAGGAGCACAAAAGCTATAAATGTAACCACCTGTGCTCCATTTTTCCTTGTTATTTAGTTTGCAAGCTTTGTATCACCAGTACAGTAGAGCCTAGCAATCCACTTTGCTATGTGAAGAAAGTCTCCCTATTTTGACTCCATAATCAGATATTTAATGTGAAGCAATAAGTTATATACTGATACAAGTTGATTCTCCTATATGCTTCTGACAGTTTCTGTGATATGCAAAGAATGATCTCTCTCTCTCTGATACTAGAGATTGAATCCAGAGTCACTGTATCTTACGTAGTCACATCTTTTGAGATGCTGCTAACACTTAGTAGTGAGGTTTTTGGACCCTTTTTGGAAGGTGCTGCTAAGGGATGAATGTACTTCTTGCAAATTATTAGTTGTAAATTTTAGTAGAAGTGGAAAGTTAAAACTTGATCTCTTAATATTCTTTCAAATCTGTAATTTCCATTTCTAGTTCCTACCCTTGTAATTACAAATTCTTATCCTAGAACAAATTTGTAATTTAATGTCTGCTGGCATTACTAGTGTTACACTGTATATATATAGTAGGTTTACATATATGTTTATATGTATAAACATTAATGTGTACATATGCATATATATAGCATTAAATATGAAGTGGGTTTGAGTCCATATGATGTGGAACATGAGTGAACACATTGTTACTAAGTTGGTTAGAGAGTTCTTGCAACGTGACTCACTGAGTCAAGAATTGCTTACTTGTTCAGTCAGTAAAATTTTAGGATACAGACTGCTGCTGTGTTGTGAATGTAGTATAGCTCACTGGTAGAGCACTTGCGTAAGTGTAGGAAGCCTTCATTGGATCCTCTGCATGGGTGCAGGGCATAAATGCTGTGTAATTGTTAATGCGGGAGACAATTCTACTGACTCGCCTTGAATGTAGAACAACTGTTGCAACTTTGATTATATGGAGACTTATTTCCCTATGCTGGTATGTACAGAGCTGGCTGTGGTATTTCCTTCTCTGTTCAGTTGGCTCTAAGCATTGCAAATAAGGCAAGCTGGGTACTGATTTGTAATCTCTAAAGCCATCAGGCAGTCTTCTGTTTCCCTGCATAGTGCTCTGTGTAAAAGATATGAGCACAGCAGCATGTTAGAGCCAACAGCTGTGGGAATGTCAACTGGGTATGAGCCTCAAGGTAAAGAGGCTATGACTCCCTGGGCACAAAAATTTACATATCAGAAACCAAAGCAACAGCCTCCTAAAACAATTCAGTTGCTACCTTAATTGAATTATACAAATTGATCCTTCTGCATATCCTTGTCTCTGCATTTTGCAGAGATGCTTTTCTTCCTACCTGGCTAGCCAGCTCAAGTTACTCACGTAATTCCCACTACCCTCACTGTTACTCATCCTTGAGCCACCCCACTTCTTCACAAGATAATAAATTCTAGGAGAGGCCTAGGATCAGGGCCTTTGTCCACACATCCTCACGGGGATTGATTTAGGACCCCTTGGCTGCCCTTAACTTGGAATATGTCTTGGTGTCTTTACTCTCGCTGTGGGTTGCATTGGAGGTGGGAGATTAAAATTAACTTGCTGGGATTCCAATAATGTCTCAGTGGGATTACAAATACAACTCTTTGGATTGTGAGGAAAACTGAAAAAGGGATTATGATACTTGGATAACTGTACTCAATATTTGAGGTTACAGTAGTTAATGCAACTGTTCTAGATACTTTAGAGAATAAAAAAAACCTCATAGAATCCTGAATAGCATTCTGTCTCCTTGATGGTTTTAATTATTTTTAAAATAGTTATCTACATAGTTGTCATAAAGTAAGGTATTTTGCAACTTCATTTATAATATTTACATTTTATGAATAAATATAATGTATGAAATTAACATTTTAAATATTAGTAAATTTTGAAATTTCATTTTAACCTCATAGATGAGAAAATATTTAAATGGTTTAATTTCATGTTAAATAAATCTTAATATCATTCCTTTTGTTCCATTTTACAATTATCAGGCTAAAACCTCAGTGACAGTTTATTTGTCATTTTAGCTTTTGTGTTATCTAGATGCACTTTGGAGCTATTGTTCTGAATATCCACACTAATTTCCTTTAGTAATTTTTATTCTTATTAAGGAAAAAAGAGGCATAGTGGAATTCTGAACAAAAGGGAAAGAGATTTGTTAGATTAATAGTTGTAACCTGTCTTAAGTTACTACTTTCTTTGTTGGACAAGAGAAGCAGGAGAAGAATATTCTGTGGTTTTTTACATGCCATACTGGTTAATAGGAAACTTCATTTCCGCTAGAAACCTTTATCAGTATACTCAAGGCTAGTCTCACTGCCTGCCTCCCTCTCACCTACTCTTCTGTTCTCTTATAGCCTCTTTCAAACTGTACTTAATTAACAAAGCAATGAATATTTTTGTACAGTCTGGTTTATGTTATAGCTGAGGTACTTGAAAGAATGCTATGTTGAAGAATAATTGGGCTTTTTCATCTATGGCAACAGAAGGAAGAACCAGGAGATACAGATAGAAATGGAAAAAATACTCAGAGTATGAACAACTTTCTAATAAGACTATTTAAAATTCTGAGACTTTATAATTCTACACCCTTCCACTCCCCAGCCCCGTCTGTCTGTCTTCTTTGTCTGTCTCTCTCGGAATCAAACCCCACATGCTCGGCCATGGAGCTATAGCCTCAGCCTCTTTTACAAATGTTCCTTGTTTTAACAACCAAGTTACAGTCCTGCAACTAGGTCATTTGTTTGTTTGTTTTGGTACTGGGGATTGAACTCATGACCTAGTGCCTGCCAGGTAGGCGCTTGTGCCACTGAGCTAAATCCCCAGCCCGAGGTCATTAGTTGAAATGGTCATGAAGTGAGGAACTGTATGTAGCATGTGCATTACTATATTCAGAACAAAGAAGTGGTTAAAGGAAACTCTAATGACTTTGCTTTTATTTGCTTAATTTAGGCATGCAGTACTGTGATGTATAACAACATAAAACTGCAGTACTGTACTATACAGTATCATACACATAAAGTGTACTGTACAAAAAGCCCCACCAAGACTGTATAATAAACAAGACCTACTGAACTGTACAAAAAGAAAAAAAAGATGGATCATATTTTGTGGGGTTTTTTTTACATGCCATACTGGTTAATAGGAAACTTCTTAAGTCTGAACAGTGCACCTCCCTGTCATAAGTCTGAAAGTCATTAGGCAGGTAGGTCATTAAATGATGAATGTCTTTTTTTTTTTAAATTCTGAGACAGGGTTGCACAGGCAACTTGAATTTGGAATCTTCCTGCTTCAGCCTCAGAGTGATAAGATTACATAACTGCCTGGTTCTTATTTGTCCTTTTAACTGTTACCTTAAAGGTTGTAGTGTATATCTGATGTGCTGTGATACATGTGGGCATAGATTCACTTTTAGGATTGCTGCTTTAATCCTGCAAAACTCTCAGTCTTTATTTATGAAGATTTTTGCCTTTACTCCTCTCCTCTTTACTGCTCTTCTCTTGCTAGTGCTCCTGTTAGATTTATGTTAGAGCTTCTCATTTTTTTCTCCTTTCAACTACTGTTAAGTATTTTTCACTTTTTTTGTTTGTCATTCTCTTTTTATCTGTTCTGCCACCTAACCAGTACATAAGATTATTAATATCAGTGTTTGTAGTAGCATATTTAATAATAACAGAAAAACCCAAATGCCCAGCAATAGTAGGATAAAAAAATATGGAATATAATACAGCAATAAAACTATGCAAATTATAGACAATAATTAAGCTGCATCTCAGAAACATAAGGTTAAGAAAACTACACAAAACTAAATAATATAATATTCAGGGTCTATTTATGGAGAAGTTATAGAGATGAGTAATGGGATGATGAAGAAAATTTATTTTTGTAATCACATGAGAGAAGAAAGAAAGGATAAGTTGGGGCACCAAGAAGACATCAAAAGTGGTAAGGCTCTTTTGATGGGTGGTGTTAAATACATGTTTATTGCATCATTCTGTTGTACTCATTTGATATGAATAATGCTTTAAAGGGTTTAAATAAAATTTGCTTTAAGAGCAAATGAACTTAATCATCAGTATATTTTTGAAGAAATAAATTTAGAGTTTAGAATGAACAGGTATTTTTTCTTTTGATTTATCAAAGCAATTTTAAAGAGTTCAAAGCATCATAACTTTTAAGTACCAATGGGATGTATACTCCATGATTGTTTATAATAGAAAATATTACATAAAATTGTTGTATTTAAATCATATGTAAAAAAATGAAAGAGCAATTCTCAAACAGATCTCTTCTATTCACATGCTTATTTATAATCCCCATGATGATACTTAAGCCCTCTGCAATTTTCCGAACTCATTGACATGACAGCAATCTGTGGAGTTAGCTGTGTGATTATGTATAGCTCAGGCTTACTTTAAATTATTCTTCTAAAATAGGACTTCAAGCGAAGCATCTTGTGTTCCTTTTGCAGAAATGTTGCTGAAATGCTGCTGAAAGGGCCAGAGATGCAAGAATTTGGGATACATTTTGAACCTTTAAGCTGTTTGACATTGACCTCCTTTCATTAGTAACAAAGAAGAAGCAGGAGCTTAGGACGTATTAACACCAATTCATTAATGTACTAGCCGGACAATGTTCTGCAAACAATTCTTCACTGTGAAGAACTGGATTGGCACAAAATAAGATATTTTTGTATTTTACTCAGTTTATAATATGACTCGATGGAGGAAAATTTAATAAGCATGAGGGAAGATCATTCTTTTCATGTTCGTTACAGGTAAGACCATTGCTTTATTAGTGGATAACTTTTAGTTCATATTTAAACATGTGTTTAACTCTGACCATTTCAGTTTTCAGTTTGGAAATAATTCCAAATATACTGGCTATAGTATCTTCTGTAAGCAATGTTTTCTTGGTTCAAGAGTAAGTTTTTGTATTCTTTCTACACGAAAATGATTTGTTTGTTAATGTTCTCTGGAAAACTTTATGAATAATTACTTCATATTTTGTAACTTTCATGTAATGCACATATAAAAATAGAACAGTTTTTGAAGTCTTTGGGGGTAAATAGTGGATTTTTTATGTGGTTGGCTGAGGACCTAACTTGTGTTATAATTTTTAAGTGGTGATCTTTCATAAATGAGCCACTTAAATGTGACAGATAATTAATTTGAAAATATTAATGACTTTTCAGATATAATAGGAACAAAACAAGCATGTCTGCACTGTTATTATTTAACATTTATTCTAAAAGTTCTGGTCATTACACTAAACCATAAAATAAAAACAAGCAATTATTTAGTAAAATGATTAGATAATAGTTGTTTGTCAAAACTACTACAAGTTAATGATGTAGACACTAGAATTTTGAAACAATAGGTTGAATTTAAAATCTGAGTAAAAACATTTGCTACCAAATCTCAGATGTCTTAATACATGTTTAGGAAATAATGAGGAGAGTCATCCTGCGAAATAGATGTTTCATGTTAGAGCATGGTGCCCAGGAAGTTTATATAGGTTAAGGTAAGACTATTTCTGTTAAAAACAAAGAAGTTTTAAAGAAAGAAAGTGTTTTAGCATAAGATGAGCTTTTAATATGAAATGCCCTCACCTACCCACTAGATTTATATCCAAAATTCTGAAAGTTACATATTTTCTTTCTTCTCCCTCTCTGTAGCCAGCATGAAATGTTGCCCGTTCAATCTCCTGAGTTTCTCGGATTCATCTGCACCCCCCACCCCGCCACTGCTGTGGTTCAGGATCTTCCCTCCAGACTCCTCACATTATCTATTCTTACTTTCTTTCAAAGCACGTTTTTAATTTGCTACTAGAGAGGGATCAGTCTGAAAACAAAGCACTAGCCATGCCACCTCTCTGCTTACAGCCTCAGGTGGCTCCTATGTAGGGCAGAGCCAAACTTAACATAAAACACAAGATCTTTCATGTCAGGCTTCTGTCTGTTTCTTAGACATTACTTCTCTGTTTCCTTGCGCATTAAACTGCTGCATATCTCACTCAGTGCTTTTGCTCATGCTACATCTTAAGACCAGGATTCCCCTTCCTTTTAATTTCTCTTGGAAATCATCTGTAAACTCTGTAGTAGGGGTATGCCCTCTCTGTACTCACATTATGACTTGTATATATTTCTTTTTAGTACCAACTATGTGAAAATTGAATGTATCTGTTTTTATGATTTTTTTCCCTCCTCACTTCTGTTAGCTCCTTAGGGCAGCCTTGATGCTTAGCATGTTTGGTAAACATGTCCATTGAATTTTGTTGGATATAACCATCATATGAACCATTAAGATGTTTATCCATCCTGCAGAACTCCTAAAGAGTAGTATGCTTCACTGTAAGAGCAGTGGTAAGGAGCAAAATTGTACCGCTGCCTGCGGGAAGAGCAGAGATTTGTCTTTCTCCATAGCACATCACAGGTCAAACATGCATATTGCTACAGGATTTCATCAAATGAAAACTTAAAAATTATAACTGTTTTTAGTAAGAATATACTGAACAAATTCCAGGCATCAGTACTTTAAGAGCTAGCATTCTAGATTTTGCTTGGATTGCTGTATGATTGTGGATAATGATTTGAATCCTTTATGTTAGGTTTACTATAGTAAATACTTAGCATGTAGTGTTTTATTCATTTGATCTTCAGCTATCTCTGAAGGAGTTTCCATAGTATAATGAGTTTATAATTTTGAAATAGAATATTTCCTTGAACATTGAGAAATTTCCAAAAGGTCATCAGAATGCTTTTGAAGTAGTTTGTACCTTTTTGGGAAAGTGGACGTTGATAACAAAATGGAGTTAGTTTCTAAACTTTTAAAGTATTAATATGTTTGATGTAAAGAAGTACTAATTTTTTAGGTATGATAATGGTATTTTTTAAAAAACTCATCTTTTAGAGATACATACTAAGATATTTATAAATGAAATCATATACTTCTGGAATGTACTTCAAAATAACCTGGGGTTGGAGGAGTGAGGAGAGGAGAGATAAAAAATATACTGATAAAACCTATATTGGTAGTTGTGAAGTTGCAAGATGGATACGTTTTGTTCATTACACAAGAGTCTCTAGTTTTATATTTCTTTGGGATGTGTCCCTGTTCATAATTGTTACCATGAAGAAAAACATTTCAGTATGTTAGTAATGTAAAAATAAGACTGTTGCAATAATTTGTATATATATATATATATATATATATATATATATATATAGTTTTGGAATTGAATAATTTTGCTAGATAAGTGCAGTTGTTAATATGCTTTCCTGAAGGATAGTTTGAGGTAATATGGAATGGTAGAAAGAGCATTGACTTTGGAAACAAAAATAAAACTTCATTTCTCAGCTTTACCATCACCTGACTATAAGCAGGTTACTTAATATGTCTGAGCATAGGTTCCTCTTTTGTAATAGTAAGATGTATCTTAGATCATTTTAGAATTACATTTAATATGTTAAAATCACTTGTAAAACTAAGTTACCATATAAAAATTAAATCTAGATAATGTTGTGCTACTTTTTCTCTTACAAGTTGACCTAGAACAGTCAGAGATGTAAAATCGATTTGAATGGATGAAAACTCATTTATTGAAGTTAAGACTGTGATGGAAAATGTCTGAACCCAATCAGAACACATAGAAGATGGAGCTAGGGATTATAAAAGGTGACTTCACAGTGGAGAAATTGGAGAGTACTCAATTTTGTTTTGGCTCTGAAGTCCTTAAGAATTTATTCTTAAGCTTTTGAGAAAGAATCAGATTGGAGTTACATAATCAGTATTATTGAATCTTTTAAAATTATTTAGCATCAAGGTTTTAATCTTGTTTTGCTTTTTACTGATACCTATGAACACAGGAAACCAAAATTAAGGCAATAAAGAAGATTGTAAAGGTCAAAATGTGTGTGAAAGTTAAAAAAATGATTAAAGAAATTTAAATAGATTTTTTTTGTGCAAGAAAACTTTTCAGTCAAGGATAGTAATGTTTATAGTTATTAGTAATACAGTTTGATTGTATGATTAGATAAGACAGGTCATTAGGAAGAACAGAAGTAAGTTTGTATGTGGGATGGATTTTAATGAAGAAGTATTTTCCTGGCTTTTCTTCTGTACCTTCTTTGTTTTCAACCCAACTGGTAAACAAATTAAGCAATTCTATTCTCCCTTAGTAGTACAGAGGATATGACATTACTTTCTCTGTTACTATTTAATGATCTTCTTAAAAATTTATAAACTAACCTGTCCTATTTTTATAGTAACATATATTTGATTTTGAGGGTTGTATTTTGCCAGAATATTAATTTCTTTTCTAATAAAATATAGTCATAATATATCTCAGAATTAATAATAATGTAGAGAATTTTAGACTTTACTTTGAGTACTAGTTACTGACATAACTTTTCTTAGGTGTTTTCTGCTTTGGATAGTCCTGCTTCTTTGGACTTGGCAGACAGCCTGTAGCCAGCAATATTCTGGTTTGCTATCATTGTTTCTAGTGACAAATACTTTTTTTCAAAATGTGTAACTCTTATGAAACCATTTACCAACAAAATTTAGCTATCACATCATTTGGGTTGATTGTTCCAGTATAGTGTTGTATTAAATTCAAAATTTCAGATATTTTGGTAAAAATACTTGTTTTTTTATTTTGTTTTAGCTTGATTTTTTTTGTTTGTTTGTTTTTGTTTTTTGAGACAGGGTCTCACTGTGTAGTTCAGCCCTTGAACTCAAGTAACCCAAACTGGCCTTAAACTTGCAGTGATCCTCCTGCCTCAGCTTCCTGAGTGCTGGGACTACAGGCATCTGCCACCACAACTGGCTTAAAGATACTTATTTAAAGTAGACATTTTTCTGCCTTATATGGATGTAGACAAATGCTTTAAACTTCTGATTTATACATACAAATGCAGTATACAGTATGAATAGCCACTCTGCTTCATGTGCAACTTCCTGGCCAACAACCCAGTCACCCTGAGCTGAGGGTGCTGCTGTGTGCAGCAATACCTTTCTCACACTCAGTGAAGTCACACGCCACACATCACAGCCTGTAATCTTTAAAAATCATTACTATACTGATGAGCATTTAAGTTACTTGTAGTTTTTTGCTGCTGTAAATATTCTTCCATATGCTATATGTCTTTTGAATTTGGGTAAATACACCCTTAAGCTATATTCCTAGCAGTGAAAATATTTGATATATAATTTTCACATGATTAGAATGCTTACAGTAAACTGTTTAATAAGTATTTTATATATTGAAGTAGCTTTTCCAATTTTTCCTTTGACAGCTCTTAGAAGACCATTGGTTTCAGTATTTAGACAAAGACAACTGGTTCAGCTATCTTATCTGGAAAAAGAAATTTTTAATAAAAATCACATGTTTACATAGGCTTTTTTGCTGGCTTTTTTTTTTAAACCAGGGATTGAATTTACGACCTTGTGCTTGCCTGGCAAGCACTTGAGCCACTGAGCTAAATCCCTGGCCCTTAGCTGGCTTATTTTTATGCACAGAATATACCAGTAGCCTAAGACAATCTTAAAATACTCATATTTCTTTTTTTAATAATTTCTTTTAATAAATTTATTTTCAAAAAATACTTCAAACAGGGTATGATGGTGCATGCCTGTAATCCCAGCACTCAAGAGGCTGAGTCAGGAGGCTTACAGTAAGATCGAGGCCAACCTGGGCTACACAGTGAGTTCAAGGCCAACCTGAACTATGTAATGAGAACCTGTCTCAAAAACAAAATAAAACAAAATACTTTTAAAGAAGGGCAGAGTTCAATTGTGAAATGAGCAGTGTACACTTGTGAAAGACAAAAATAGGCTTTATTAATTGTGAACTGACATGTTAAGGAAATTAAATACAGAGAATTAAGATTTCTTTGTGTGTGTGATTGTAAAGTCTCTAGTTTAACATGAGAAGATTCTTTCAGTATGTACATAAGAAACCAAAATATCAGTTTACCAGTTCTACTCTCCCCTACAGACATATTAACAATATCAATGTCTTTTCCTCATAGACAGCTAGTTGCAAGACTGCTGAAGAGCACCAGTCTATGTATCTTATATACTTTGAGAGAGTAGGTTAAAAGATTTGAGATTTCCAATTTAACTGACTTATTTTTAAATCTTATTTCATGTTGAATTGGCTTCATCTAATGTTAAAGCAAACTGTTAAATAGAAGCTTACTTGTATTATTCTCCATAGAGCCTTGTAAAGCAAAAGTGAAATCACTATAGTCTGTGAACATGCTGTATGTAGTCACTGGCTAACTCAGTTGTCAATTGTTAAAAGGAAAAAAAAAAAAAGGAACTTGGTCTGGTAGCCCATCATGCCTGTCTCAGCACTCTGGAATGCAGAGGATCACAAATTCAAGCCCAGACTGGGAAATTTAACAATTTAGAAAAATCCTATTTGAAAGTAAAAATTAAAGAATGGGAGCTTGCCATGATGGTGCATACTTGTAATCCCAGCACTAAGGAGGCTGAAGCAGGAGGATTGCCGTGAGTTTGAGACCTGAATTGAAGGGTAGGCTAAACTACATAGCAAGACACTGTCTCAAGAAAATAAATAAATAATATTTTTAAAAAATAAAGAATGGAGGTGCAGCTCAGTCCAGAGGCTTTGAGTTTAATCCCTAGTACCACACCAAAACAAAACTTAGACATAAAATATGAAAACTACCTATTAATCTGCTTATTCTGAACCAGGAGTGCTTCTGTGTCTTCGTATTTTACTCTATTCATTGTAGTTTATACTTTTCTTTGAGCTTCATCAGATTTATTTTCTACTTTTACAATCCCAATTTATGTGTCTGAAGCACTTTGAAGTTTTACACACTGAAAGACAGTACCTGAAGAAACATGTTAATTGACTTGCTATTGGTTACAAAAGTATAGTCATATTTGAATGACAGTAGGGTATACAGTAGTTTAATTCACATTTCCTGTTTAAAAGTGATTCTCATCCCAGCTTGTACATTAGAATTTCCTGGAGGCTTTAAAAAATACACCCAAAAAGTAGGACCTGACACAGAGTTTTAAAAAGTGCTTCATACTAGCTCTGCAGTTTTGCAGCCAGAATTAGTACCCATGGTTCTGTTAGAGTGGCTCAAAGCTAATTCTAGCGAGAAGCAATTGAATGCTGTTCCAAAATTTAAGTTTGATGAGCTTAATCAGAATTTTCAAAGGATAAAATATATACCACTAGTCATACATAATTTTACTTTTAAATTTTAATGGTTACATATTTGTTTAATGGGCATTAGAAAATAAATACAAAAAAAGAGAAAATAGATACATCACATCAAATTTGCAGTTGCTTGGATATTAGTTTGAAGACTTTTTTCAGTGACAAAGTAAAGATAGTGTGCCCCTTTAAAGAAATTTGCTAAATCATAGGCGTATTAAGTGAATAGATAGTGCACAGATATGACAGAAGTCATGGAAACACGGTGGCAACTTTGATGAAGGGTACCTTCTAAGGTTTAGGGTTAGATATTTTTTCTCCCACATATCTTTTCAGTAAGTCAATGCTTATGGTTTTTTTCAATTTAAGGGACAGATTTTGAAAATTAGAATTTCCGCATTGTTTCTTGACACTTAATGGTCTTATAAAATGTGCTTCATACTCTTTAGAGTATTGCTCTTTAGTGTACTGTATAAGTGGTTTAAGAAAAGGCAGGAAAGTATGTGTGTTTTGTGTGTATGAGATAGAGAAAGGAGAGGGTGGGTAGGTGGGTGGATAAATGGATGATGGAAAGGGTTGATGGACTGGTGAGTAGGTCACCCTGGATACCTGCATAGAGAACAGTGCCTCACCTTTATGTTTTCCCCAGACCATCAGGAAGTCCATAGATTCACCACACTCAGTAGTTTAGAAAACACTGCTTTATCATCTCTCCAGTAAAGTGAAGTGCTCTAGAGGAGCGCCTTATAAAGACATTTAGGCATCCCCTACAACAGACCTTGGAGAAGTTTGTGAGAAGTTTGAATAGACAGATTAGCTTGTGCTACACATAACAGTTTGATCTTCTATCAATAAATGTGCATACACTTCAATTAGAGAAGCATTGGTCTGAGCAAAAGTAGCCATGGAGTTCACACTTATATTACTGGAAGTTAAAAACACCGTAATATAGTCATAATGCTGTGTTGTAAATGTTTGTCCTGTATAATTTTATAGAATGGAAGCTTCTTGCCTAGAGCTGGCCTTGGAAGGGGAACGACTGTGTAAATCAGGAGACTGCCGTGCTGGTGTGTCATTTTTTGAAGCAGCAGTGCAAGTTGGAACTGAAGATCTAAAAACACTTAGTGCTATTTACAGCCAGCTGGGCAATGCTTATTTCTATTTACATGATTATGCCAAAGCATTAGAGTACCACCATCATGATTTAACTCTTGCAAGGTAATTAATGTAAGCTTTTTGATATTCTTCCTACCTAAACTGTTATTTTAAAAAGTACTTCCATTAAGTTAAGAAAACCAGCTACATTTAATGAGTTCTAATTTAATAGCATTGCTTTTGAAAATTCTAGGCTAACGACAGTTTAACTGAATGAACAGTATTGAAATGACTCTAAGAGTTTAAATAAATGAAAATTAACTTAAATACACAAATGTTAACTTTCATGTTTTTATTTAAAGTATGTTTCAAGGCTAAAAAGTCTTTCTTACTTAATGCATATCAGTTGTCCTCTAAGAAAACTTTACTGTGGCTGGTTTATATTTTAATGCCATTTATATTTTTAATACCATTTGCTTCCCCTCCAGGACTATTGGAGACCAGTTGGGAGAAGCCAAAGCTAGCGGTAATCTGGGAAACACCTTGAAAGTTCTTGGAAATTTTGATGAAGCCATAGTTTGTTGTCAGCGACACCTAGATATTTCCAGACAGCTGAATGACAAGGTAATAAAGAAACATTAGGTGTAGGCCCAAATGCCAACTATTTCAGTGAAATTGCTTTGTACTACTATGTTTATTCTGTGGTTATCTAAAAAAGAAAATGTTCATAGATACATAGGAAAAAATAAAAAATAATAAATTTAAAATAGAGAAATAGTGACAGATCCTTCTTTCACAAGTAGTGATTTGTTTGGTTCTATACAGATGGCCCATTGTAGAAATGTCTCTCTCCTGAGCTGAGCGTGGTGATGCATGGCTGTAACCCAGCACTCTGGAGTCTGAGGCAGGAGGACTAAGTCATCTCCCATCAGGGCAACTTAACAACTTAGTGAGACTGACTAAAAATAAAAAGGGTTGGAGATTTAGCTCAGCATGAAGGCCATGGGTTCAATATCTAATACTGCAAAAATAAAAAACCTTTCTCTTGATAATAATATAAAATATATATATTTGTGTGTGTGAGAAAGAGAGGAGGAGGAAGAGAGAGACAAGTATAAATACATAGACTCTGATTTCAAAATGTAAACTTTGCTGATATCCTCATCTAGGTGGGAGAAGCAAGAGCACTTTACAATCTTGGAAATGTGTATCATGCAAAAGGGAAAAGTTTTGGCTGCCCTGGTCCCCAGGATGTTGGAGAATTTCCAGAAGAAGTGAGAAATGCTCTGCAGGCAGCAGTGGATTTTTATGAGTAAGCCTGATACAGTCACATAGTCCCACCTAAGCTATGGGCCAATATATATTCTGTAGTAAGTTTTTAAATTTGCAAAAGGTTTTAAAATTAAAAAAGAAGCTAGCATGGTGGTACATGCCTCTAATCCCAGCACTTGGGAGGCTGAGGCAAGAGGAGCGCTGTGAGTTTGAGGCCAGTCTGGGCTACATAGTGAGTGCAAGGCCAGCCTGAACTGCATAATGAAACCCTATCTCAAAAAGATAAACAAACAAATAAATAAATAAAATTAAAGAGTAACAAAAATAACCTATCAAATCAGTTGCTTAGATGTTACAGTGTTATATTGCTAGTAATCCACAGTTTTCATTTAAAGTGCAGACCAGTGCCCCTTAGTGGCAAAACCAGAAATATCAGTGGTTGTCTAATTTATGTGGAGTAAATTGTCTTTGCCCAATAGAATGTCAGAAAATTTTTAAACAATAGGGGTTCTAAGATGAACTATGTTTGTGCACAGAAATCTACCTAAATGGTTCAGATGAAATATTCTTGATGGTTTCATATAATCATCTTGCATTATAGATTTATCATAAAACTGTTACACATTATTGGTTTAAGCTTGCTTGAATTTTTTTCTCTGATATAAAAAATTAGATCTATGTTTGGAGTGTGACTGAGTGATAGAGTACTTGTCTACACAGTATGTGCACAACTCTGTTTTAATGCTAAGCACTGAAAAGAAAAAAAACTCTATGAATCAAATTAATGAACATTTTGCCAAACTTTTTTACACCATTTCTTGTTTCACTTAGGGAAAATCTATCATTAGTAACTGCTTTGGGAGACCGAGCAGCCCAAGGACGAGCCTTCGGAAATCTTGGCAACACGCATTACCTTCTTGGCAATTTCAGGGATGCGGTTATAGCTCATGAGCAGGTACACATGGAAGGCCTTAGGGCCAGATCAATTCCTCAGTTACAGTTCTAAACAGTGATTACATTACCTGATAATTTTATTATAGTATATGTCTAATAAAATGTTTCTGTTTCAGCGTCTCCTTATTGCAAAAGAATTTGGAGATAAAGCAGCTGAAAGAAGAGCATATAGCAATCTTGGAAATGCATACATATTTCTTGGCGAATTTGAGACTGCTTCTGAATATTACAAGTTAGTCTAATATTTCTTTATATAAATGTAAAACAAGTAGTTATATATTCCTACTAAGTCATATACTTTAAGTTTAAAACCTAGTTTTTGATGTGTACTAGCAACAGGACCCTGGACTTTTAAGCCTTAGTTTCCTTTACCTGGAAGAGAAGGTAGCAGTACCTCGGCTGGGAATTGTAGTGAAGACTGAATGAAAGCGTACATTGAGCATCTAACATCATACCTGGCATACACTGCTCAGTCAGTATTGTCGTACCTAAATATTATTATAGTTAGGATTTAATAGTAACAATGTGACCACATTTATATTATTATTAGTTTTTTAATCTTTAAAATTAACTGTTCTTAGCTGGCCATGGTGGCACATATCTGTAATCTCAGCACTTGGGAGGCTGCAGCGGGAGTTGAAGGCCAGCCTGGGATATACAGCAACAACCTGTCTCAGATAATGAATTCTAAACTTTTAGAAAGTCTTTTAAACTTATGTTGTATATGTATATATGTTTTATTTGCCCGTTTATAAGTCAGAAGAGAAATCAGAAAGCCTGGCAATAAAAATATGACCTAATCTCCTTCACTGATCACTGAGTTTTTTTCTACCATCCCACTTGCTGAATGAGCAATTCTCCTACCTGCTTTCTACCCTACTTTGACTCTGTCAGCCAAGGGCCATTATTGCCCTGAGGAGATGACAATCCCAGTTTCTTCTGTGGTAAAGTCATTCTAGTCTTACTGGTTGACTATAAACATGGGTGGTAGCAAAGGTCAAACAGCTCCTAGTTGTCTGGCTTGTGCTTTCTAAATTGAGTTTTCCCTTATTAGTGGACTTTGAAAGCTGTTTCAGAGCTCAGGAAAATTTTAGTTTGATTGAACCAAAGACTCAGTGATTGTAAAGATTCCAATGTGAGAGTTCTGAATAGTTTTATCATTGTAAAAAAAAAATACGATCACTTTAATCTATCCAGAAAAATCAAATAGCATCTCATCTTGCTTTAAATATTGACTAGTAATTAGTATTTGTTGATTGACTAGATATGAAATACTTTCCCAGGTAAAATATGTCACTGTGTGAGTTAGTATATATTTTGATTTTAAATACAAAAGTTTCATATGTTTTAAAGCCAAAGGATATTAAGTGGTGTGCCTGTGTTAAATATGGAAAATTCTATTACAAAGTAGATAGTGATGATTTGACTAAAAAGCATGAGTATAGAAGCCTATCTTTTTTTCCCCCTATAAGCAGGCTAGAACTCAGAATTGACATATATTCCAAAAATACTGATTAGTAATATTTTCTTTCTAGGAATTGTTTTCAGATCTACACAGATGCCTGGCATAACATTTTAGATCCATATCCTTCAGAATACAAAACAGTTGTTTGGCAAATCTACATTGATACTGAATTTGCTGACAGAAAGATTTCTGACAATTTATAAATCAAACATACCGTCAGAGTGTAACAGTATGCCAGAAAGGATTGTGCCACAGAATCTAAAGGGAATTCCAAAAGTCTCAAAAATTGTGAGGAAAGGCAACATTAGAATAAGTGCATAGGCTCCCAGGTGACAGTTTTGAAGGTATCATCATTAAATACATAATTTAAGATTCGTTTTCTCAAATAGATCACATTACCGTATAATTTTTCATATAGCTATAAATGATACGAAGTAATTATATAACTTGGCAGAGATTTTAGGAAAGAATCATTTAAATTATTGGATCCAAAAGCATGTGTAGGTTTAAGCAGTAATAAAATAGCATGAATGTTAGAGCATCTGCTCTGCTCAAGATGATATTCTAAGTGCTTTAGATATCTTTAAATAGACATATTCAAATATATATGAATTCATTTCATCTTTAGAGAAATCTAGTGAGATATTTCTGCACTGACTATATGAGGAAACCAGTACACAGACAGGTTGAGTGATTTGCTCTTAAGTCACACAGCTGTCAAAGGTGGGATCTGAACCCAGACAGTGTATCTCCAGGATCCTTGCTCTTACCTGTTACACTGACTTTTTATTGTTAACACCATATGTGTTAAGTAGAATTTCATCAATATTTAGTACATGTGCTGCTGAAGAGAGCACTCGTCAATGTTTAAATGAAATATTCAATATTTTAAGAATCAGTGACTTAAAAAAAAAGAATCAGTGACTACTACACATAGAAACATACATATTTTAAATTTTAACAAGATGAAAGGTAACAGCATGATCGAAAACAAACATGATAACAGAAGTTTCTTTAAGTTAGTTTCTATATAAAAGAGAAAGATGTTTTTAAATGTTGTAAATCCTGTTATTCTTTCAAAGCCCTTGACATCCTATTCCAGTAATCCACTACTGTGGTGAATTTTTAGAATCAAATTTATTCTGAAAGTCTAGATCTGGTTTTTGTATTTCAAAAGCAACTATTCAGTTTAAAAGTAAAAGATTCTCTACTCTAAAACAGATTTACTTGAAAGGCAACAAACAGGGAAATGACAGTTTTATTTTAGTATTATTGTATCTCAAATTAAAAATGATCCTGTGAAAATTTCTTCTTTTAGGAAGACACTTCTGTTGGCTCGACAGCTTAAAGACAGAGCTGTAGAAGCTCAGTCTTGTTATAGTCTTGGAAACACATACACTTTACTTCAAGACTATGAGAAGGCTATTGATTATCACCTGAAGCACTTAGCAATTGCTCAAGAATTAAAAGATAGGTAAGTTATATATCTTTTAACTCTAGGTGAGGTAAAATATAGATGCATTATTAAATCCCAGGTGCTTTCCCATTGACTCTTCCATTTGTTTCCTTTTTAAGAAATTTTCCTTTTCATGACTGTCCCTGTATGTTACTATTTGAAGGGCTGGCCTGTAGTAGAGGGTCATTCTGCTTCAAATGAGCCAGGATCAGTGACTAGGTCACAAACTCAGCTATCTCCTCAGAAGGCTCCTGCCTCAGTCGGTGTGGGAGTTGTGGCTAACCTGGAATTCTTCATTGTCAAGGAGCAGCTGCTATTCAGCTCTAGCTGATTATTGCCAGGCAGGAGCAAGGTCTGTTACAAATGAATCTTCCTGTTTTTTCAAGAAGCTATAAGTCCTGTGCTGTATATGAAATCTTCTGATTTTTAAGTGTTAGTAACTACTTAATTTGTTTGGTTTTGTCTTGCTATATGAAAAAACAACACATCTATGCTGGCCAGTCTGTTATTTTACTTTAGATCAATTTTTATATCAGCATGAGAAAGAACTTTCCAGTATACTTATTCAAGATGAAGTACACTACCTCAAGAGGTTGTACAGGTTTCTCTCCCTAGTATTCAGATACACATTGAATGATTACCAGGTATAGTTGTTGTAGGAAGATAATAGGGTAATTGGATTAGAATACCTATCCCCAAGATTTTATTATTTTATAGGGCATTGCCTTTTTTTTAAAAATGTTTTTCATGTTTTAATATTTGACTCGAGTTTAGGATTATCTGAATATTCTCATAGGTCCCTGTGGTATCATGATAGTAACTTTTTAAAGTAAAAGACCAAATAAATCCAAAGCATTATTTATATCAGTAATGATGAACCCTTTAGAGCTTTCAGTGATAATAAACAGCCTGCTGTGACACAAGTGCCATAGGCTCACCACCACTTGCTTATATATTTAATAATTTGTAGATCATTTTTATTTTCTGTATACCTCTTTTCAGATAATCACATGTTAATTTTGAATTATGTTTTAGAATTGGTGAAGGAAGAGCATGTTGGAGTTTAGGAAATGCATACACAGCTCTAGGAAATCATGATCAAGCAATGCATTTTGCTGAAAAGCACTTGGAAATTTCAAGAGAGGTATGCAATGGAAAAAAATGTTATCTGTGCTATTGTAATTTATCAATCAGTGGCAAGGGGAAGAAACCCTTATTATTTCTTGATTGCTCTTTATCGCTATAAAATGTTTGATTTTATATTGCTTTTTTTGGCATCCACAAACTATTTTGAGATATAGATCAGAAATATACTTATGTTGGCCTTGATATAAGGAGACAGGAAGTTAAGGACAGGTATGAGGGAATAGGACACTACTAAAATATGCCTCCTCTCTATCTCCATCATTGCGTAGAGAATTACCATGATACTAAAGGAATAGCAATTTTTAGAATCAAGGTCTGGTTCTTCTTACACTTCTGCCACTTGCTGGCTATTTGAGCTTGAAAACCTTTTCTGAGCCTCATTTTTCCCTGTCTGGAAGATGAAAATAATAGTATCCACGATGCAAGTTGTTCTGATTAGACATAGCATATAGACGTGCCTGCCATAATATCTCGCGCTGGTTTAATAAATATCACTATTGTTACAGTATAAAAATAAAGTATTTTTAAGGGAAATTTGTTCATGTGATGCCACATTAATAGTTGATATGTAACAGGATAACCTAAATTATTTAATATAATCACAGAAAATAAGAACATTCTAATACTTAGAGAACTGAAGAATTAAAAGAATTAGTTTTTTGTGATATTTTAGAAAGTTGACCTTTCTTTCTGTGTTCTTAAAAAAAATCATTAATGAGAATAACCCATTTCATTCATTTGTTGTCTTTAATTCTAATATAACTGTTTTCATTTTCTTATATTCCAATTTTAGAGTTACAACATTTTTCAGCTAATTGTCATCATTCTGTATCTTTAAATGCTACTCTAAAATATAAATACTTGTGATTGTAGGTTGGGGATAAAAGTGGTGAACTAACAGCACGATTGAATCTCTCAGATCTTCAAATGGTTCTTGGTTTGAGCTACAGCACAAATAATTCTATAATGTCTGAAAATATTGAAATTGATAACAGTTTACATGGTAAGTAACAGATCTTCTAAAACCCAATTTGTTTGACCTAACAATTTACATTTAAACTACTTACCATATTACCATATCCAGAAAGAATATGTGACATAAGTTCAGTTTTTATATCTAAGTTTGTTTAGCTTTTCCCCCTCATTTCTAAGATGAAATGTCTTGGAATTTTTTTCTCTTTTTTTAATTCAGAAAGCCTAAGAAACATTCTTTTTTATTGTTTTTAATTTCTTTGGTGGCAAAACCAATTTTTAGGAAACTTTGTTTAAGTGCTATTAGGTTTGACATTGCTATGGGGAGAAATATGCCATAATACATGTTTTTAAGTGGGGAAAAAAGCTACTTTTGATTTAAAAAATAAAAAGGGCAAAATTAGGGTACCATTTCTTAATTATATCTGTATGTAACTTTGAAATAGATTTTTTTTGTACCAGGAATCAAACTCCAGTCTTGCTTTTGCCACACAGCTGCTTAAGCCATTGAGCTATATCCTGAGCCCCTCTGAAATACATCTTAAAAATCTGAGTCCTAAGCTTGAAAAATGCTCAGTCTGAAAAAATTACTGATACATATATTTTGAACTTGAAAGTTAGTGAAAAGTCTAGCTTTTATTTTTCTAAATTCCTTCTCTAGAAAAGAAGGAAGAAAAATTATTAGCCAGTCATCTGATTAAGACTTTCAAGGAATTATTGGTGAAAAACCCTAAAGTATGAGCTATATAATAAATTGAGACTGTGCTTTGTAATTGGACAATGGGCTAAATGTTTTCTTGTGTTTGATTTTAAATAGGTTATTTTGTAGAAACTGTCATCTATAAAACTGTCACTAGTCCTCATAGATTCCTCTAGCTATAGATCCATTCCTTTGTTTCCTTTTATAACAAAATCTGAAAAGATACCAGTATTATGTACTTCCTCACTTCCCCTTCTCTCCTCAACACACTATACTCAAGCTTTCACCCCATCCTGGCACTGAAATGACTTCCAAAGCTCTCATTTTACTAACTACGTTGGTCAGTGTTTAGATGTCAGCTTGTCTGAGTTCTCAGGAATGTTTCCTATAGCTGATATTTCCTGCCTTAGCAACCTTCCAGTATTACACTACTTTTCTCATTTGCTACTGGCCGTCTTTAGTCTCTCTCTTTTTCTCTTTTTCATCTTTCCTTCCTCTGAATTTGTAATGCTTGGGGTACAGTTCTTAAATGTCTTTTTTTCCTTCCTCTCCCCTTTTCTGCCAATTTTCCCCGCCAATTCTTCCAATACTGTGCTCTAGGTCAGTGATGATAACAAAGTTCTATATCTGTACTGTCCACTAAAATAACTACTAGCTTCATGTGGCTGTTAAGCATTTGAAAAGTGATTAGTGCAAAGGAAGAAATGAATTTTTAATATTATTTAGCTTCAATTAAAATGCACAAAATCACACTGAGGAAAATAATACATACTTTATAATTCCAGCTACTTGGGAAGGCGAGGAGGATGACAAGTTTAAGGTCAACCTCAGCAGTTTAGTCAGATCCTGTCTCAAGGTAAAATATAAAAAGGGATGGAGACGTAGCTCTGGCAGAAAACCTGGATTCAATCCTTAATATTCCAAACAGAGGGCTGTAAGTGGCAACATCTAGACAGCCTCTAAATGATCCTATCCAGTTGCTTGACTTTTATACACCTAAATGCTGATAATTTCAAATTCTTATTTCTAGCCATAATTTTTTGTTGGGTTTGAGACTCATATTTATCACATTTCCAGTTGAATGTTTAATTGACATCTAATACTGAACATGTCCAAAATATGTTCCTGCCAAACACTTTTCCTTCAGTCTACTGTATCTCAGAAAATGGTACCATGTTTATTCAGGGTCAGGCCAAAAACCTCAGTGTCATGCTTGGTCATGCTTATGTGGCAAAACAGCCCATCAGAAAGCCCGACTTCAAAGTATATCCCTAATCTCTCCCTATGTGCACTGCAATCTTAGCGTTTGCCATTTGAATCATGTACTTTTCTCACTTCCAGTCTTGCTTCTTCACATCTGACTTTCCCAAATGACAGCCAGAATGCTCCTTTAAAATGTAAATCATGTGTCATTCCTCTGTTTAGATCTCTCCAGTGACTGCTCAACACAGCTTGAAATAACTCAGAGATCCAGTCTACCCTCTTTACCTCTTTAGCTAATAACTTCCCTACTCACTCAGTCAGGCTCCATGAGCACAGGTTTTTGTTTCAATTTGTTGTTTTCTGTCTCTTGATCATTGCAGTATCCATAGGAAAAAGGAGCTACAAGAAAGTTTGTCTACTTCCCATGTTGGCTCAGGGTAAAAATTCTTAAGTCTGCCTACATACTGGTTTGGAATTTGATCTAAGACACTATCCATTGAGGTTTTCTGGCTAGAAATGCTTCTGGGGAGTAACAGCAGTAAGGCCAAATAATATACAAAACAGAAAGGACTGGGATTGTAGCCAAGTGACCCTGGGTTCAACCTCTATTATTGGGGTGGGGTAGGCATTGAAGGGAAGGAGGGGAGAGATGTAATATAGATACAAAGTTTTAAAAGAGAAGTGATTCTTATTAGTTTTCTGACAATATATTTGAAAGCCTAGGAAAAATTTTGATGTCTTGAAAAATACAAGATTACATAAGGAAATTAGATCTATTAGTAAATTCACCTGGTCCAGATGGTTTTACAAGTGAGATGTATTAACCATTCAAGTAACCTGCTTGTAGATGCTCCCCATCTTTGTTTTTTGTTCATTTGTTTGATTTGTTTGTTTGATTTTTGCTACTGGGGATTGAACTCACAACCTCACACTTGCCAAGCAGGTGCTTGTCCTGCTGAGCTATATCTCTGGCCCCCAGTGCTCACTTCTTTACCATGGGGTTATTCTGTGGGGTTTCAACTTTTATAAGTTGAAAAGCTCTCAGTCAGAAATGCATGTACTGTACCTAACTTATCAGGGTATCACAGCCTAGCAACACAGCACATTGTAAAATAGTGGTTTTTTTACTTTTTTAAAAATTTATTTTAAAGAGAATAAAATTTTAAAAACCAGAATAAAGACATTCAAAACAAAACAGTGAAAGTGATACAGGACTTCAAAACAGGATAATAGGAAATCAACAGTAACTACCATAATGCCTCATTATCTTCAAAATGGCTGCCCATACCATCAGACAAAATCAAACAAAACAGAACACAATAAAGCCAATCAAAACAATATTGAATAAAACAAAACAATAAAATGGAACAAAACAGTTGAAAACGGTATTGGATTTTAAAACCAAGACAGAAGGAAATTCCTGATTATTTGCTATATTGCTTACTGTTAGCCTCTTAATAGATGCTCAAACTACCAGCCTTAGGCCTTCAAAGTCAATCAAACAATACAAGCATTAAGTTTTTGTACCTCAGTTGTTATCAGCTCAGCCACTGATCTTCCAGATCAGCAGTTGCTTAAAGGATGGGGGGTGGGTTCTTGCCAGCCTGTGCACCTGTTGGCTCACAGGAAGGGCCTCCTGAATTGGCTTGTTTCTTCTCCTGGATCTTGCATGGCTTCCACCAGCTCACAAGAAGGGCAAATTGGCTTCCTGCTTCTCCCAGGCCCCCTATGGCTTGTGCCAGCTCTCAGGAAGGTGAATGGACTTCTTGTTTATCCTCCCGGGGCCCCTCATGGCTTCCTCTGGCTGATGGGAAGAGCAAATTGTGGTTGTTTACTTTAGTGGTGGCATGGTCAGTGGGCAACTGCTTCTCACTGCCACTACCCTACATCCAATAGAGTATCCTACATATCACTATGGGGAGGAGAGCAAAATTCAAAATAGTATCTATGTAAATGTATTGTTTTTCTGTCATTGTAAAGTCAAACTATTCTAAGTCAGGGACCATCTGTATAACCTTAAACAATGTTTTATAGATAATTGAAAATGTGGGACTATTGTTAGTCTTCCTGAAAAACATATAACCTTGGTATTCAAACTAGACAAGACTAAGACAAAAAGGTAAATTATAAGTCAGCTTTACTAATGAACATAAACCTGAAAACCCTAGGAAAAATAGCTAATTAAGTCTACCAGTATGTTTTAAAGCAAATAGGAATTCAAGTGGTTTCAGTATCCAAAAACCAATTAATGTAATTCACTAGTAAATATAGCAAAGGAGCCTAAATAAGTTAGTAATTCTATTAAATGAAAATGTTCCATTTAAGAGTATTTGATTGGCTGGGCATGGTGGTGCACACCTATAATCCCAGCTATTGAGGAGGCTGAAGCAGGAAGACTGAAAGTTTGGGGCCAACCTGGACAACTTACTGAGATACTGCCTAAAAACAAAAGTATCAAAGTGGAAAAGAGACAAAATCCAGCTACACAGTTACTTGTAAGAGAAACATAAGGATAAAACTTAGCCTGAAAGCAAAAATATAGAAAAAAGATACACCATGTAAAAACTAAACAAAAAGAAAGCTGGTATAGCTGTAAAACAGAAGGTCCATGGGCTGGGGATTAGCTCAATGGTAGATTTCTTGCCTAGTGTACACAAGGTCCTAGGTTTAATCCTCAAGTACCCCTGTGCCTAAAAAGTCTTATTAAAAAATAAAAGTTACTTCACAGTGGGGATTCACAATGATTAATTAGTTTAATTCATCAGGAAGATAAAAGTATTTTGTCAATGCTTAGTGGGCCTAATAACAAAGTGTCAAGTGTATATAAAAGCAAAACTAACCAAAGAAATGATAAAATCTGAAATTATAATGGGAAATTTTAACACATCTCAATAACTGATAGAAGATAAACCTCACTCAGATTAGAAGACAAACTACTATAAAAGATGTTCATAAAGCCAGGCAGGGTGGCATATGTCTGTAATCCAAGCACTTGAGAGGCTGAGGCAGGGAGATCACCCTAAGTTTGAGGCCAGGCTGGGCTACAGTGACTTCCAGACCAGCCTGAAATACATAGTGAGACCCTGTTTCAAAAACAACAACAACCAAAAAAAGTAATCTGTGCCCCCAAGTTGACACAAATTCAATGCACTGCCAAACAAATCTCAATTCCTTTGTAAACTTTGATGAGTTCATTTACAAATTTATTTAAAAGAAAAAAAGATTTTAAAAAAGCCAAAACATTCCTTATGAAGAACAAGAAATGAACCAGGCATGGTGGTGCATGCCTGTAATCTCAGCACTGTGGTTGGCTGAGACAGGAGAATGGTAAATTAGAGCCCATTCTGGGCAATTTAGCAATTTAGTGAGACCTTGTCTCAAAAAATAAAACAAGGGCTAGGGATGCAGCTCATAGGGTTCAGTTCCCATTACAGAAAGATAGAGAATTGCTTTTCTGTGTGCTTGCTACCAGCACAGA
The DNA here is from genome assembly GCA_004027455.1 of Hydrochoerus hydrochaeris. Classification (NCBI taxonomy): domain Eukaryota; kingdom Metazoa; phylum Chordata; class Mammalia; order Rodentia; family Hydrochaeridae; genus Hydrochoerus; species Hydrochoerus hydrochaeris. The sequence continues at coordinate 41,882 of PVLA01004654.1, read as the reverse complement.
GACATACACATCAACTAGTTGAACAATATCCTGTATAGAACCTATATCCCTTGCATGTAGAGAAGCTAAAATCCCACACAAAAATTCTCAATGGATTAGGCATTTACATAGGAAAGCAATAACAATGACACTGGCCAGCACTCAGTGAGTGTTCACTCCTTAGCCTGCATTGTGCGGACCCCTCTGACAACAGTGCAGTTATCACTACCCAGCAATATGACTCTTCTTTACATGCGAGGAAACTGAATCACGGTGCCGTAACTACCGAGGTCTCATCACAGATGAGAGCTGGCCTTACAGTTCATGCTCAGCTCAATTCTTGCTGCTACCATGGAGAATACAGGAGACTATCTTGTTGGTATCAAAGCAGGAGGACTCTCAAGACACAGAAATGAAAATCATTTAAAAAGGATTTACTGTAAAATAAAACTTTTCATTTTCTAAAAAAAATAAACTGAGTGGAAATATTTGCCATATAAATGATTAAAAAGGAATTTGTATCCAAAGTGTGTAAGTACTTGAAATTAAAAGCAGGATGAATATTCTAGGTAAAAAGGGAGCAAAATGATGACCAGAAGAAACACAAATGACCCATAAATGTGCAAAAATAAATTTAACTTCATTAAATCACAATGAGGACATTTGTAAATACTGCGTTGTTTCTCTGGTGTGAGAAATCAAAAGTGTAAATAAGGACCAAATGTGTAATAAATATTGTGAAATAGGAAGGAAATTTTCAGATGGGAAAGGGAACTAGGGATCAGGGAAGGAGAAAAGAAGGGAAAGGAACAAAAGGAAAAAAATGGAAAGAAAGCTTTTATAAATAAGGACAGGAATAAGGGTCACAGGGAGGTTAGGGAAAGGGGGAAATAAAAAGAATCAGTTGTGTCATGTACAGGTACAAATTCCTTATGATGAATATGATCATTTGTATCCCTAAAATACACCAATAAACTTAATATTGAAGAAAAAGCCATACTGGGGTATTATTGAAAGTCCATGAGTTGGACAAAAATTTGAAAGTCTGATACTAGTATTAACATGATGTTGAGTAGTGGAAAGCCTAATACAGTGGTGATGGGACAGAAATTGGTTTTCTTTGAAGAACTGGCAGCACTCTAGTGAAGTTAAAAATGTACCATCTCTGTGACCCAGCACATGTCCTGCTACTGATGTGTACCCATGATCTAAACTGGATTGCTCCTGTACACCAAGAATAATCCCCAGGAATTTCTGTAATGTTGCTTATAATAGAAAAAAAAAATACTGGAAGCAACCTAAATGCCTGTCACTAGTAAAACAGATAACTTCAGTTCTTAGAATGGTGAAAATACCTGTAATCATAGCACTCTGGAGACTGAGGCAGGATTGCTGTGAGTTCAGGGCCAGCCTGGGCTACATAATGAGATCAAGGCCAGGCTGAACTACATAGCAAGACCCTGTCTCTAAAAACAAAAAAAGAACAAAAATGGTGAACATGACTTAAACTAAACTGCACTTACTAGCTTAGATGAATCTCAGAAACTAGGTTGCTCAAATCAAGTTGAAGAATACAAACAGTATAATGTCTTTTGTAATCGTTTCAAAATAGTGCAGATAATGCTGTTTTGCTTAGAAATGCATACATGTGTAATGAAAATATACAAAAATGCCGGAAGCAGAGACTAGCTCAGTGGTAGAGTGCTGGGAGGAAGTCACAAGAAGAGTTATACAAAGGGGAACCAACGTGTTGGTAGTGTTTTATTTTGTAAGCGAATTTGGCATTAGGTATCACATTCCTTATATCTTTTAAAATACTTCTTAAAATTTTGAAAGATTAAACAGTTATGGAAATTCCTTGTACTGCACTTAATATTTTATAACTTTATTAAAAAAAATGTTAAAAACTGTTGCTTTTTATTTCACTTGTTTCCTGTCTGGCCATTAATGCATCATCTTAAGAGGATCTTTAAAAAGGGGTCACTTAGAAAGGAATAACAATATAGTACTTGGCATGTTATTTTTATTATTTTCTCAAAATTGAAGGTCCAAAGCCTTTTTCTTACGTTTTTACTTACTGAAACTGGTTTGTTTGGTTTTCTTGAGACTGTGGATAGTATTAAACTAGTTGCCTTGTCTAAGTTAAGGAATAATGTTAGTAACCAATAATGAATTTCCAACTAAACAGTAACTTCTTTCATCAGAGCATTGTAGAGGGAGTATGTATTTTTATGTAGCTGGTGTGGAAAACATTCTCTAAAAACACATTTGCACATGTTTGTTCCTTTCATAAGAATTTGTGCATCAGATATTTTTCTTCCAATCAGATTTTATTGGTACATTTTAGATATACATAATGATCATCAGACTTTAGAAATGAACTATGTACATCAGACAATGTGGTACATGCCTGTAATCCCAGCACTCAGGAGGCTGAGGCAGGAGAATTGCTGTGAGTTCGAGGCCAGCCTGGGCTACATAGTGAGTTCAAGGCCATTCTGAACTACCCAGAGAGACCCTATCTCAAAAAAAAAAGAAGAAAAAGAAAAAAAAAAAAGGAAAGAATTATATAGAGCTGCTAAATCTGTACACTTAAGGACCTCCTGGTTTATTTGAATTAATTTTTTTTACAAAGGTACACGCCCCAGGTTGGGACGCCGACACAGTATGGAAAATATGGAACTTATGAAGTTAACACCAGAAAAGGTTGGATGATTTTATATTTTAAATTTTATAAACTGTTAGTTTTTAGTAACTTTTAAATAAAATGGCTTAACTAAAGCTTATCTTTTATCAGTTAAAATTTTGGCTATAAAAAGAATCAGATGATGTACAGGACAAAAAAGATAGCATCCTGCTGTGTGATTGAGAAAAAGATATATGTGTATATGTCCTTTGTAAATTTATAAAACACTTGTGGAAAATTGTATAAGAAGCTCGCTAATACTGCTTCTTGGAAGAGAATTGGGTGTTTGAGGTAGGCTAGAAGTATTTTGTATGAACTATTTGAATAATTTTTAAATGATTTACTCTGCAATGTATTATTTGTTTTTAATAATACAAGAATACCAAGAAGATTAAAAGGGGTCAGGAAACTTTTTTTAAAAGTCTGTAACATTGAGCTGGGTGTGGTGGTGCACACCTGTAATCCCAGCACTTGGGAGGCTGAGGCAGGAGGATGGTTGGGAGTTTGACACTGGCCTGAGCTAGAAAGTGAGCTCAAGGCCAGCCTGAAATGCACAGTGAGACCCTGTCTCAAAAACATAAAACACACACACACACACACAGGATATGATATAGTAACACTTTAAGATTAATGAAATTTGTAATCCAGAAGGGAGTAGTCTTTCTGGCTGTGGTTTTTGAGAAGCATTTTTAACTGATGCAGAAGGTACGTCGTACTAAAGATGCAGCATCCCTAGGCTTTTGATGGGGGAGGCTAACAGAAGAGACTTCATAGTTGGAAAAAAGTTTTTGGAGAACAAAGGCTCTTTCTTCTACCTCCACATAATTTAATTTTAATTGTTCTCATTCCATCGTGATGTTTTGTTTTGTTTTTTGAGACAGAGTATCACTATGTAGTTCAGAGTGACCTCACACTTACTGTAAAGCCCAGGCTGGCATTGAATTTGCAACAATCCTGCCACAGCCTCTCAAGTACTGGGATTACAGCCACCACACCTAGCTTCCCTTGTGATACTTTTTAAAACATGATTTTTATAAAATAGGTTCATTACAGCAACTTTAGAAAACCCAGCAAGGAAATTAAAGCATCAGTAATTTCACCTCCCAGTAGTAACTACAGTTAATTATTTTGGTATGCTTCTGGCATTTTAATTTAGTGTTATATTATAGGTACTGTTTTGCTATAAGTAGTTGTGTGTCAAGAACATCGTTATATGTCATTAGATAGTCTTCTGCACTATCATAATAACTAGCAAATGGTTTTGTAACACTGATGCTTCTTGTGTGGGTAGCCTTCAAAAAGTTTGGTGTCTAATGGTCTTGGATTCATATCCAGTATTTTAGCAATTCCACAATTCTATAAAAACTCTGGTAACTTCTGGAGGACTTTGTGACTCCCTCAAAATATATACTTCTTATCTTCTAAGTAATTTTCAAATATAAACCTATTGAATTCACAAATTATTTTTTTAATTTAAGAGCAATATTAGCTTTTCTTCTTTTAGAAGAAACCTATTACCTACTAATAAGCAAAAAAAATTGATTTATTATCTCCTGCCTCCATCTATAATAGTACTAACAAGGAAATTTATAAGGAGTTGGTAAGATTCAGCCCTGTAGTTCTCTAAAAGCCAAGTTTTATCTTTATTTTAAAATGTTTTAGTTATTGTGTTGGTTTCTTTTGCTTACAGTAAAATTGCTATAGTTTTTATACTTTCTTACTATCAATGACTCATACCTAAGGAGCAAGGGAGCCTGAAGTAGGATGCTTCTTGGCAAGGAGGGGAGTGAAAAGGAACTTTTGAGACTTGGCTGACTGAAAGTGTCTTTCTTCTTAGTCTCGTGTTTGGTAATTTTGCTAACAGTAGAACTGGTGGAGAATCAGGTACGTGACTTAGTGGTAGAACTAATTGTTTAGTATGCACGAGGCCTTGGTTCTGTCCCCAGCACCAAAAAGAAAAAAAAAAGTTTGACTTCTTGGTTGCAAAAAAATAACTTTCCTTCATTATGTTAAAGACATTGTTCCACACTGTATTCATTCTTAATGTTAGGAGATGTCAGAGTAACTCAAAATGCTATGTAATTTTTTTTTTTTTTTTTTCAGATTTCAACTTGAGTGTCAGGTGCAATTCTGTGTTCTTACAGTAAGAGCCATTTTCTTAGCCAGGCATGATGGTGCACGCCTGTAATTCCAGCAGTCTGGGAGGCTGAGCCTGTAGGGTCGAAAGTTCAACCCTAGTCTAGGCAGTTTGGCAACTTACCAAAACCTTGTTTCAAAATGAAAAAAAGGCTGGGGGTGTAGCTTGGGGCAAAGGCCCTAGGTTCAATTCCTGCACATACATACATATATGCCATTTTTTTTCTCTAATCAATAGAAAATAAAATTCTCTCTAGCAAATAATTTCCCCATATAATTTATATGCGAAAAGGAACAAAAGACTTAGTTCACTGATTAGCTTCATGTCTCACTCCTGTACATGAGCTTCGGAACAGGGGTTATTCCAATTTGTACCTCTTAATTGGGGAGTTTTCTGAATCAACAGAAATGTTTTAATATCTTGATTTAGGGTAGGGCTTATATGGCTTCCAACTTAAATTTGCATTTGAGTGTGCATAAATTTTACTTAGGAAAAAATGTACCTCCTTACCAAAACTATCCATTATTATATACCATGGACCTTTACAGTTATTTGCAAATACTTAACACTCATTGTTAAAGCAGCCAACATCACTGAACTTTGTACTGTATTGTACTCCCCTTGTATTGTACTCAGTATTTGTTATTGAGTCTAGTGGAGATTGTCATGTGTACTTAAACCAGACTGAGATTAGTAACAGCGGGCTTGACCTAGTGCAAATTTAGTATTATCTGTATTGATGAAAACAGTACAGCTGTATCAACAGTAAAATTGCTAGTGCTATATTAGGTTTTAGACATTAATTTTTATGGTTAAAAACTCTGCATACATCCTAGATTTCCAATTATAACAGATTTTTATTTAACTCACATCCAGAATACTTTGGCTCCTTCTCTAACTATGCAAATTTTATTTTTAAAGGAGTTTTGGCAAACCGTTTTCTTATTCTTAGGCTCTTGAAAATAACCATTTTTATGTTCTGAAAATGAGAAGTCCAGAGAATGCATTTGTTATAAGCTTTTGAGAATAGTATAATATATTGAAAAGGGGTTTTATTAAGAGATCTAAAATTTACCCCCTATCCTATTAGACATTGAGTAAAGATGTCAAGTCAGTATTACAGGAACCAGAGAGTTGAGTTTGTTCATGTCTTGGTTTTCATTCATAATTTTGTAGGTACAAAACTGGAACAGTGAAATTCTTGCTAAACAAAAGCCTGTCATTGCCAAGCCTTCTGCAAAGCTACTCTTCGTCAACAGACTAAAGGGGAAAAAATACAAAACCAATTCCTTCACTAAAGTTCTCCAGGATGCCAGTAATTCTGTTGACCATCGAATTCCGAATTCTCAGAGGGTATGTTTTTTAGTATTGTATTTGTAATACCTACATATTTTAGTTTTCTTCTATTCATTCTAAATTTTGATCATTTAAGTTAGATATTTAAAATAAATATCTTTGTTATTCAAAGAATTTATATTTCTGTTTTCTAGTCTTACAGCTAAAAACAAACATTACTGTGTTCATAGATAAGTTGCTCTATTGTTTTGAACAGTTATTATTATTTTGTATTTTGCATTTATTTCACTGCAGTATCTCCCAGTAAAACTACCCTCCACTCATCCAGAAAAAATTAAATTCAAGTTTAGCTGAACATGGTGGTGCATGCCTGTAATCCTAGCACTCTTGGAGGCTGAGGTAGGAAGAGCCCTAGGTTTGAGCCCAGCCTCAGCAATTTAGCAAGACCCTGTCAAAAAATGAAAAAAGGGGGGCCAGGGATTTAGCTCAGTGGCTTAAGTGTCTGCTGGCAAGTGAAAGGTGGTGAGTTCAATCCCCAGTACCAAAAAAAAAAAAAAAAA